>VONZ01001541.1:12500-128672 GCA_012976165.1 Labeo catla
AGACAGAGACTCTCACGCCTTCAGTAACAGTCCTGCCAGTGGCCGTTCCATTCATTCTCCATCTCTGTCTGACTGATAATGATGTCAGGCAGCGAAAGTAGTTTGTTTTAATATTAAAATACCCATTGTTTTAAACATTTCTGATGTTTTTGTTTAGTTTATTAGTTTTGCCTATTATTCAGTGCTCTAAAGACATTGCCACAGCACCCAACATGTGATATGTCAGTGCTTAAAGGAAAAGTTGACTAAAGAATTTGTACAGTACACATAAAGGAAAAAAAATTGTTCTGAGTGTAATCTGATCACACGTAAAGATGCCTGGTTTGTGGCCTCTTAACAGCAAACACATAGATTCACATACTCTTACCACCCAGGACCACTGGAGTTACTTCCTGCCACTGAATCTCAAGATAAATTTCAACTTTCTGTAAGTACTTTAATGAGCTAGGGAACATTGTGGGCTCTATGGTTAACTTGCTGTGGAGCAATCTTTTAAATGGGTGCATTATTTGCCACATTTTAATTGTGAAGGCTCAGTTGAATGTAGTAAATGTAATTTGTTTGTCTTTTTTTGTCGTTTATGTTTTTTTTGTTTTTTTTTTTAATGAACAGTATATTTACAGTATATTTGTAAATATACTAATTTGAGCCATATATAATTTTTACCTGCTTCACCTTTATTCCTTAGCCTATGCTTTTGTTATGTCTCCATTGGAGGAATTTTAGTAGCAGGGTCTTTTTCACGTTTTTTTGATATTGTATAAATCCATAAAGGAATTTTGTTTAAGCTTTATATCATTGTGTTTTTGTTGCAACTAACAACATTTTACCTAGGGTATGTTCATGAGTTTGAGCTTCAGTTTCCAAACTAGAACTCAATTTAGATGAACGAGTAAAAACAAACATGGCTTGTTCGTATATATGCTTATGGTATGGGGCAGTCTGTCTAGTGAAGTCAAGAAAACATTATCAAATGGACATAATGGTGTTTGCTGTAAACTTATTGAAATTAGTGTTTGGGAAGCATTCTATGAGTACCCTGTTATTAAAGGGATAGTTTATCCCAAAATGAACATTCTGTTGTCATTTACTAACCTCAAGTTGTTCCAAACCTGTATCAATTTCTTTCTTCTGTTAAAAAGATATTTGAGAAAATGTGCATAATCAAACAGTTGCTAGTCCCTACTTACTTCAACAGTATTGAGAAAAAAAAAAATAGTCTATAGAAGTCAATGGGAGGGCCAGTTTGGTTATTCACATTCTTCAAAATTTTTAATGTGTTCATCAGAAGAAAGAAACTCATGCAGACTTGATGGTGAGTAACAATTTCAGTTTTGGTGAACTATTTCTTTAAGAACAGTATCTAAAATATCATACTGACCTATGTTCCTAGATAGCCAAAATGTTAATTCTGTCCTTTCATTGTGATTAAGTTTTGTGTATTATAAGTCTTGCATATAACCTAAAATGTGTAATGTAATGGAATACGTTACTAAGTTTTGTCACGGAGTTTTTACGCTACCAGTAACGGACTACAATTTGTAAGTAATCTATCCAGGACTACACTTAATGCCCTAACCTTAATGTTATGTTGTGATCTGCTTCATGATTGTTTGGGGTCCTAGACATTACTATGTTTAGTTTTACTAAAAATATTATTTTCCGTTTTTAAATATTTCAAAACTTGTCTGACCTAACTACAACACAACAGACATAATTGAAGGTTTAGCCGTCTGTTCTTACCAATTTTGGCCCCAACAAAAAACGTTGCTGAATACAAATCCAAACAGACGTCTGATACAATCTAAGAAAGGGAATCTTAATGTTAAAAATTCGTTATATTTATTTCATTTTCATTGTATAAATGTCTGCCTGATATTTTAAGTATTTTTGGGGGCTGTTAAAAAGGGAATGGGCTCTCAGTGAATTTCGTCACCGGTTTGCCAGATGTGACGTTAGTTCATGTTTCCTGGTTTGAGGGTGAAGTAAACGTGAATATATTGCCGTGGTTTGAGTACTCAGTGTGGCAGTGAATCGGGGACCAGACACACATCAACCATGCTGCAACTGAAATGGGTACGGTAAGATAGTTTTGGTATTCATGAAACGTTGTGTATTCGCTTTGTAATAAGTTTTATTCAGCCGACCTGTATTGCATTTGATAGATGTTACTAATATGCCCTAAAGCATTATAACGCTGTTTGTTGTTTGTCTTGCTTATTTATACAATTAGTAGCAGAATGCTGTTCATTCGTTTTGCAGTTTGAAAACCTTTCCTGTTTGTCGCAGACATATGAAAAGCAGAAAGTCTAATAAACATGCTATTGCATTGTTTTCTTTGTCGTCCTATATGATAATGTGAAATGAACTGACGCGCAGTTTACATTTTTAATATTTTGCAACACCTAACTCTGTAAGTCAGAAGTCGAATAAGGGGCATTTGTAGTTATAACATTATCTGTACCCCTGTATTCTCCGTTATGTGTCTTCTCTCACGGTGTGTCTGTATGCAGGTATTCTCCGTCATGTATCTTCTCTCGCGGTACTCTGTGTGTGAGGCTTATGTGGTCAGGCGGTCCGGCAAGGCAAGGTCATCAGAAGAGTCTTTCTCTGGATGTAGGTTTATAGTTCTTTATACCAGAATGTGTTTATAATAGAATATTTGCTTAATGTGTACATTATTGTACAATTATAAGCTGTATGCAATTAAATAACAAACACGGCTACAGTGGTTGCAGGGCAGAATTTACAACTTCGAGCCACTTATTGTATGGGTTTAATAAATCTAAATGTGCATTCAGTTTGCTAATGAATAACTTACATATAAAGAAATAAATACATATAAGTTATAAGGGCTCTATCGGAATATGCTTTTAATCTAGAAAAATCTGTTTTATTGTACGTGGAGTGTGAATCACTCCTCTAGGGGGAACATAACATGGCCAGCAATATGGAGATACTAAACCCTATTCTGACGGTAATTGTTTTTCATGGTGACGTAAGTGATTTTCACCATTTATAGGGGGTAACGTTACTCGGTGATTTAATTGCGGTCCAAATCCAGGATGTCGTTGTTTTTCTCTCACCACCCTCCGAAAAATCCCCGGCCGAACTGTTTTTCTGACGAACTCCAAGGTCGTGTGGTAATTTAGAAGAAAGAAGAAGAAATCGATTAAAAATGTAATGTTTAACACGTTTTTGACTACTGCTGAACATCGTACAGTAACTGTTGTACATCGCTGTAATTTTCATGCATATTTTTTTATTGAAATGCTTCAAGTGTTTAAAAGAACAATACTTAGTAACTGCTCCACCAGAAAAGTGGGAGTGGGAGCAGAAAAAGAAAAGCATGTAAACATTCGAAATGGGTCTTTAATATGGCAGCAGCAGGTATGCAATGCAATTGTAAAATGTGTATTATATACAGATGTATACATAACTATATCGCGTATAAATAACGTTACAACTATAGCGCGTCTATTTTTCTATGTTTAAACAGGAGATTTAAATAATCAAATAATAATTTATTATAAAATATGCTTAGAATCACAGAACTCCCTTCTCCACTGAATAAATCGCAGTTTTATTCAGTTTTTTTCAAATTTTTTACAGACGTCCATATGAGAAACAATTACCGTCTAAATAGGGCTATAGTTGCTGTTTCTGTGGGCTGCTATATGTAAGTGGTCTGCCATATTGGATGCACAGACCAAGAATGAACTGTAAAGTGGCAGCCTGGGTGTCAGTGTAAAGACTGGCTCTATATGGAAGCATTTACTAGACAGCAAAACTTAAATACAAACTTACTGAGTACACCTTGAATTGATAGACAATTCTAATATAATCAACAGTGATCTTTGTAATATTTTGTAGAGTGATTTGTAGTTGGTCTTTTCTTAGTTGTGCCACCATTTGTGGTGCTTGAAAATAGTTAGCATTTTGAGCATTTTAGAATAGAGGCTTTTGATTAATCTGTAAAATGAGTTTAAGTTAAATTAGTTCTTTAAGACTTCCAAATGTACTAACTTAAAAACAGAAGTCCCAGAATTCTTGATGTATGACTGTGTAATTTATGCTGTAGAACAAAAGAAGTGTCTTTTTAAGTACTGTTTTGACCTCATTTTAATCACAATTATAAAACCACTAGATTGACATAATGATAAAGCAGCTCTATTGATTACATTCTTACACAAATACTACATATACTAATATAACAATATCTTACTACACATGATCTTCCACAAACTGTTGTATGAAAGTATGACAAATGTTAACCATTAACTGCTTAAAAACCTAGCCTTGACCTTAACAAATTAAATTGTTTTAATGTTGTATCAGAGTTTAATGATGGAAAGTTTACTTGTCAATTTGCATTCAGATAAAAAAAAAAATAATAATAATAATTGAAATTTAGTTTGAAAGGTCTTGAAACTTATGAAATGTACATTTATGATAATTAATCAATTATGATGAATACATGCATGTAATAATGATGTTAAATGCATGCATGTAATAATTTTATGACTCCAAACCATATGAAATTATAGAGGTTTCACATTAGTTTGATTTAAATTGGTTTTTCTGTGTATCTTGGATGGCAGCACTGTGTATTTGGTCCATTTATGTACATAAGGCCAGTTCAAGTGATGCCATTCTAAACATGTCAAGACTGTTTCTGCAGACTAGTTTATATAATTTAGTCGAGCTTCAACAAAAGAAGAGAGAGAATTTGACCTTGCTTGATCCATTATTTAATGATTCATTGTTCATGCTACAATTGAATTTCATAACATCATTTGTTTGTTTAAATGTTCCAGTATTACTGTATTTAAATGAAAATTTTGTTAGTTTTTTTTTTTTTTTTTTATAATCAAGTGATCATGTCATGTCAGTTAGTTCACATGGGTTGGTAGTGGTAGTGTGCCAGGAACATTTAATGAAACAGCCACTTTCCGTTACGCTCTCAGCTGGTGATCTAAAATTAGAGAAATATTTGCTTTGCTCTACCCTAAGTCAATATTGAGATATGCAGGGAACATTTTAGCTCCTTTACCCATATTTGAGATTTTACAGGTGGAAATGGTTGAACTGCATACACGTGTCATCAGCTTTAGGGCAGAGCACATAGGATAACATGTTTGCACAAGCATAACAAACACTGGATTTTGGTGATAGATTTTGGTTAGATTTAAAATCTCTTTAATCTTTATGTTCATTGTCTCTTCTCTCTTTCATAAACTTTATGCCCAAAGTTCTCTCTGACCACCCGTTTAACAGCCTGTCAGGTTCCTGCAAAAACAGGTGCTTTGAACTAGTGGAAAGTCAACCACCAAACTGTCGCTGTGACAACCTGTGTAAAACATACAATACTTGTTGCTCAGACTTTGATGAGCACTGCCTGAAAACAGGTAAGACCTATCTACTATTGTTTTTCCTTTCATTTGGGAGATATACAAAGTCTGAGGATTTATGATGTAAAATGAATTAGAAGTATTTAAGATTTTGCACTGTTAGGTCACTAATGAAATAGGCTAATTTGTAACATTGATGTCTCATTTGAACAGATTGTCATGTTTCATTTGCGGCACAGTGCTGTTTGGAATATTCTCAAATCATGCTGATAACATGTATTAGGTTTTCCACAAGCTTGGTGCGCATCGTGTTTTCTCAAATTTATCATTCTCAAATTAATAAAGCAGTTTTCTTTTGGACCCCACTGTACTTTTTGTCTTTGTCAAAAAGACAGATGTCCCTTAAATTGCTTGCGCCAGGCTACTGTAACAGTTTCCTTTAATTTCGTATCGCTGTGGTTTTGTCTACAAGAAATGTTGTATCATTTTTTGTGCCCTCAGCGGGAGGCTTTGAGTGCAGTAAAGAGCGCTGTGGTGAAACTCGTAATGAGCAGCATGCCTGTCACTGCTCAGAGGACTGCATGGCCAAGGGAGACTGCTGCACCAACTACAGGTCTCTCTGCAAAGGTAGGAGGCTTTCAAAGAGTTTAAAAAAATCACATGCATTTCATTTTAATGTAATTAGCAGAATGTTTAGCAGAGCTAGTTTATTGTGGAGGAGACAGACCACCCCTAAAATTTGTTTTGTTTTTGATCCAGAGTGTGCATCATGCATATTTTAATAATTTCCCATTAAGTTCTTAAGACTTTTTTGCCAAACCACTACAGTTATAAAAAGGTTTGTATGTTGCAATTCTGACTTTAAGGCATGTTTGTGTGTAACTGTTAATCAAGAGCACTCTATTGCCTGGACATTAGATGTGTGTGAATGTCACCTTGTGCTTTACTGACTGACTTTCCCCTGTATTAGGTGATGTTCCCTGGTTGCAGGAAGAGTGTGAAGAGATTAAAAACCATGAGTGTCCAGCCGGGTAAGAGACACAATAATGATTTCAGTGACAAATATCACTGAATAGGCTCGTCATTCATCTTGTCATATTCAACACTAAGTCCACAACACTTATATCTTACGTCACAGCTGTACTTTACATACTAGAAGATAGGGAATTGTTTATTTATCTGATGCTGTGAAGTGTTGAATGGCAGCAAACACTAAGTTTAAGTTAAAAGACGGATATTGGGCTTCTGTGTGTGACCACACATCTATCTGGGACGACTGGGTGGTTTGCATAACAATTAATGTTAATGTATGCACATTAATTGTGACTTTTTGAACCTAATCTATGGTGGCCGAGAGAGCTCAATGCGCTGCAACTTCAGAAAACACATGCAAATAGAAAAAGAACCAGCAAATTAAGAAAACGTCAATTAAGCAATCTTCATCAGTTTGACAGCACACATGCTGCAAATACTCACAACACAACCAAATACAGAAACACGCTGCAAAAACAGAAAGCGCTGCAAATACTCACAACACAAAATAAATAAAGAAATTCGATGCAAAAACAGAAACACGCTGCAAATAGTCACAACACAACCAAACACAAAAACGCACTGCAAAAAGTCCCAACACAACCAAACACAAAAACCCAACAATGCTTACGATATAGTACAAGTGTAGTAACCAGGTTGTTGTTGTTTTTTTCCGTGTAATGATCACCATTTGTGTACATACCATGGTTAAAGTATGGTTAGTGTTTTTAATTTACCATGGTTTAACTATAGTAACCATTTCTTATTTGTATTTATTTTATATAATAAAATATATATAATAGGCTATTTGTTTATTTTAATAGTAAAATCATGGTTAATTTTTGTAAGGGAAGTTGTAAAAGTAGCCAGCTTACATAACTTTTCACAATTACAGTAACTGTATACTTCATCAGCTTAGTAATATTGAAAAAAAAAAAAAAAAAGAAGCAGCTAAGGAATCAGGATGTTAAAATAAACAGAAATTGCATGGGATGATAGGATGATAAGCATGTTCCAGCCAGGTTTGTTGTTTCCTTTAATATTTCTGATGTGGTCTGTGCATACTTGCAGCGCATTTGGATTTGTTTGTGTTTTGGGAGTATTTGCAGCATGTTTTGTGTGGCCCATTTCTATTTTTTGCAGTGCGTTTCTTTATTTTTTTGTGTTGTAAGTATTTGCAGCACATGTGTTGTCAAACTGATGATGATGCTTTCTTAATTTGCAGGTGTTTTTTTATTTGCACCACATTGAGTTCTCTCGGCCACCGTACTAATCATATATGAATAGTGCCTATGGAAGATTCAAAGGCTGTTATAAAAAGAACACTCAAATTAAAGACTTACCTCTCCACTACAAATGAGGACAAATTTTAGCAACAAACATTAATTTATTTTTGTTTGTAACTGGTGTACTAATGTTTCTTTCTGTGTATCTAGGTTTGTTCGGCCACCTGTCATCATGTTGTCTGTTGATGGCTTTCGTGCATCTTACATGAAAAGAGGAAGCATGGTGATCCCCAATATCGAGAAACTCAGTAAGACTTATGTCTTGTCATGAAAATCAACAAACTGAATATGAATGAATATTGATTAAGCTGTCAATCAGTTAAAACATATCAAATTTATTACACAATATACAGATTAACTAATCAAATAAATCCAAATTAATTTCATATATAAGCATTATATAACTTTATGTATGGGGATAAAGTTATACTATCCAATTTTATATAGAGAGTTTTGTGGTGATATAGTTTATTTATCAGCGTAAATAGCTTGTTTGTGGTAATCTCAGACAAAGTAAACATAGGGCACATTCTTGTTTAGAGAACATGTTCATATATTCCATCTGTGCTAAATTACCTAATTTGTTTTACTAAACTGTTGCCTTTGATTGATTCTAATAATGACTTAATTTCTAATTTCTCTTGTAGGATCATGTGGAACTCACGCACCATACATGAGACCTGTATACCCCACCAAAACCTACCCTAATTTGTATACAATTACAACAGTATGTATTTAGTTTGTGTACTTTGTGTTACATTTTGGCTTGTAAGTTTAAATACCCTTTGCAGAATCTGCAAGATGTTTATTTAAAAAAAATAAAAGTGACATTTTGTTTTTTGTTGCAAATTTTTATTTTTTATTTTTTGGTAGGATTCAAATTATATAAGGGGGATGTTCATACTTAGGACTTTGGAGCAACACTGTGTAAGATAATATTATTTCTGTTGCCTCTTAAACCATTTGCTTTAAACATATTTCTTTTCTTTTTCCTTTGCTTTAGGGGCTTTATCCTGAGTCGCATGGAATTGTGGGTAACTCAATGCATGACCCTGGATTTGATGCCAACTTTAACATCCGTGGGAAAGAAAAGCTCAACCATCGATGGTGGGGAGGACAACCTGTGAGTTGCCCTTCCATATCTTTTTTTTTTGAAGGGGTAATTTATCCAAAAATAAAATTGTGTCATCACATACTCATGTTGTTAACATTAAGGTAAACTTAGATAAATGTACACTATTCTATTAGGCGCTTATCCAAGTGGAGGATAATAAGAATAAAAATAGTGATATAGTTATAATATCATTGCACATGTTGCAGTGTTTTTATTAATTCATATTTGTATAATGTATAGGCTATATTTATTTTGAAAAAAAAAGTTAAATATCAGTTTTCATTTGATGCTGATCATTCGAAGGCTCATCTGTTTGCCTGATTATGTTTGCAGTTTGCACTGATATTTCTCTTTTGACTGATTACTTGACAGTTTTAAAGATAGAAAAAAAAAAAATCTGCATACAATTAATAAAGAAACTTAAAACACATAACATACATACATACATACATACATATATATGTGTGTATATTTTTCTCTTTGCTGTTTTTTTCTGATACATTTATAATCATAACTTTTTTTTCAGGTGTCTCTGTGACTTATTTTATGTTTTAATTGCTTATTATTATGCTATAGTATTTCTCTGTAATGTAGAGCAGTGTTACAAATAACATTCTTTCTCAGCCCTGAAACTCAAACCATTTCCTCCCTGTATGTAAGACTAATTAACTAAATTAATATCACACTCATGCGATTAGACCGATTGCAAAATCTTTTGTCAGGGGCAGCCCTAGTTCTATAAGAACAAAAAAAAAATCTATAGAACTTATTTTGGAAATAATTTCTTTGCGACAAACTGGATGAAATGTAAAGTTTTTCTGCATCATGTTAAAAAAATATGTATATATATATATATATATAATTTTTTTTTTTTTTTTGAAGGCAACATACATTATAATTTGCAATATTTAAATATTATTTTTTCTATTTATTTTTTGTTTATTAAGTTTTACCAGAGTCTGATTTTGATTGGAGGGCTCTAATAGGTGTTAACTTAATATGCCATTTTCATGTCACCCTTTTAAACAGTGAACCATTGTCTTGGCAAGAGATAAGAGATGATTGTAACTAGTACCTCAGTGGCACAGTATTCTGAAACTGCAAACAGTGGATAATGTGCATAATGTCAGTGAGTTTTTTAGTTCTTGTGCAAGCTACATGAAAACAAAGGGGACATCTCCAACACATCTGTCAGCTATTAACCCAACAGCTGGAGCCAATTTTCAGTTTTCACTGAACTTTATTTCTTTTGGCTGATTCTTTACCCCACTGACTGAGCTGTGACGGTAAATGAGGCCATCATAGATGGAACTTACCCAGTCTTGTCAATGCAGTTTTGCCAAAACACTTGCGAAAATTACCCAACACATAGAATGATTGTCTCTCATTTGTGAATTGTGATCCCTAGAATTTGTTTACTTCAGTAATATGATATATGAAATGAGAGACGGCCTGTTTTTTCTTAGGAATATGAAAGAAAAACTCTCTTCTTTTTTTTTCAACAGAACACACAGAACAACACATTTTGTTTGAAAACTTTTTCTTTCATTTCTAGATCTGGATAACAGCAGTGAAACAAGGAGTAAAGGCTGGTACGTTTTTCTGGCCAGTGTAAGTCAACATTATCCAAACTCAAATGCAAACAATGTCGTTTTGAAAGTAATTTTTAACTTAATTCTGCAACATAGTTAATCAAATAACTTGTCTGTACTGTTTATGTTATGGACCTGAGCAGTACCTTAAATCATGTGGCTTGTTGAGACGAGGAGAGGTGTGCCATTTCACGATTTGATCCTAGTGGATGTTTAAAAGTATGAAAAAAATCCCAAACACTTATACTGAATGAGGACTTATTATATCTAGACACCATAATGTCGTGGAGACTTAGAGTATGTGGGCCTAGAGTGTGGCATGCGGGCCAGTAAAACAAACACCCAAAACATTCTAGAAACCACAAAGCAATGACATGTGACAAGTTTTGCACAGGCAAGCACGACTTATATTTTCTTAAAAGGACATGAAAATCTAGTTATGCAGCTGGAAAAAAGCACTTCAAGCCAAAATTGCAAGTTAATTGCAAGATTTCATAATAAAACTGAGGAAATCATGTTAATGTTTTTGTTCTGATATGCTCTCTGGCAATTCTTGGACTTGCTTAGGACTGAAACACAAAGGGTCCCCTAATCGGCACTCACAGAGGGCCTTTAGACTGCATTTTTTTCACTTGGACTTAGACAGAGACAGCTTGAACTGTTTTGCTAGTAATTTGTGAGGAAAGGCCCTACATACAAGCAAGGTGCTTGTCAACTCCATACCAAATTCAGCACAGTGGAAGGGCAGAGTGCTTTCAGAGCTACTTCCGTTGGCCTCAAACCTGGAGGAAATTAAATTTGCCATTCTTATCTATGCCCATAGACTGAGGAGTCTTGAGCTTAGAGCATAAATTTGCCTAACGTTGATACAACTGGAGAGGAAGTCAGGATAAGTGGAGGTGGTAGTGAAGAAATGATTTCCTGTAGAGGATGACTGAGATAATGTTTCTTACCCCTTCGTCCCTTGATTCCCTCAATGCAGGGCTTAAACTTACAGATTTGCCTAATTGTACTGCCCTGCTGACAACTCTTTCTGAAAATGTCAGCTATATACACTTTAAATAGCTATATATTTTAGCTTTATATATAGTATGTATGTGTATGTACCATTTCTTATGTGTGGCATATTAACAGTGGCATTCCATTGGAAAGAAGAGTTCTAACCATGTTGCAGTGGCTTCACCTTCCTGATGCAGAGAGGTCAGTTTGTACTAAATACTCCCAAAAAGCTTTGTAAACATTATTAGTTAAACAATTCATTTAAAAAGTTAAGAATGACTGTAAAACTCCCTCCACTCATTAATTTTTTACCCCCCCAAATTTTAGTACTCTGTATCTTATGCAACTTTGACTACAGAAACACATTGCTCCATGTATTTCTTTTTTTAGGTTCATGGGGTTTTCTTAACAGTCACATTATTAGTTTTTATTTGTTTTAAGGTTAGGCTTTGCCTTATAGTAACTGTCACTGTTTGTTTTTTGTAGATTTTCTTTTCTTTCTTTCTTTCTTTCTTTTTCTTTCTTTCTTTGGGGGTTAAAAAGTAACAGGTGTTTGTGTTTTTGCAGGCCATATGTTTATGCAATGCATTCTGAACAACTGGATTCCTATGGCCACAAACTAGGACCCCACAGCACTGAGGTAAGCAGAGTGTACAGGAAACATTCTGATAGCTTAGAATACCTGCTTCAGTCATACACATAGTCACATAAACATGTATGGTCATGCTGTAAATGTAGCAATAATGCAAACAAAATCTTAGACCAAATACAGACTCACTGCAAAATACTGCATACATTCACTTTCCATTGTGTGTGAATTTTAATTTGCTTATAGAAATATTTGAAGAAAATTTGAAGACTGTTGATGTTGCTGGTGTATTTTTGACATTAAGCATTACACAGATGTTGTTTCATTCTACAGCTTAATAATGCACTGAAGGACATTGATAAGGTGATCGGCCAGCTAATGAATGGTCTGAAACAGATGAAATTGCACCGTTGTATCAATATCATCTTGGTTGGAGACCATGGTACCACATTTAGAAGTTCTGGTTTGGGGTATCTAGGGATGATACAATTTTATTTGTAGATCTATTACAAAATATTTAATATATATTTTCTTCTTCAGGTATGGAGGAAGCTCATTGTGACCGCACAGAGTTCCTGAGCTCTTACATGTCCAACACTGAGGACATCATCCTAATTCCTGGGTCTCTGGGAAGAATCCGAGCCCGAAATCCAAACAACTCTAAATGTTAGTACTTAAAAAATGTCTTTTTTAAGTCAACATGAAACCAAATTTAGCATTTTTTATTCATTATTTCTTACATATGTTAGGGAAAAAAAACGTTTCCTTAATTGTTCATAAAAATGCAGTAATTACTGTGCCTAAAGTAATTACTGTGCCTATTTCTAGGAATTAATTTGCTTTAAAAATATCAGTCATCAAAACAACTTAAATTTCTCTCTCTTTTTTTCTCTGTAGACGATGCAAAAGTAATTGTAGCAAACCTTACGGTGAGTGACTAAAATACTTTAGTATACTTTTGTAAATTTACATTATACTTTACTAAGCCTTTTTATAAGAAAACACTTTATGTTTGTCAAAATTAAGTGAGACTTCATATTTAATGCGATGACCTGCACTTGTAATTACTCTGCTACCACAGAGTGATCTGAGTGGAACTGATTTCATACATCCACTAAATAGTTGGATAAAACTCTTTGCAAAAAATATTTCACAAAAACAAAGCTAGTTCTAAGGGAAAGTGTTGTTTTATTAAGCATTATTTATGACTATAGTCTCATATAGTCTCTAAATATATTTTTGTGACCACTGTATATTGATTATTTAAATGGTTTCATTTTAAATGTACTCTGGTTATTTCAGTACAGAGTGTACTGTTCTTCTTCACCAAACATGAAACTTGGTTTTCCTACAGTGTAAAAAGCCAGACCAGCACTTCAAACCGTACTTAAAGCAGCATCTTCCCAAACGTTTGCATTATGCCAACAATCACAGAATCGAGGAAGTTCACTTGATGGTTGAGAGAAAATGGCACATAGCACGGTAAATTACCTACCACATAATTATGTGTCAGTTTTAATGTTTAAATTGTTCAGATGTCCATGATTTTTTCTTGAGTGATAGAGATGCTTAAACCTATGCGAATGCTTTTGTTTTATTTTCTAATAAAAATATCTAAACATCCTTAGAACAAGATCAATTTGCTCAAAATGCAAAATAACATTAAATAAAAAAAAATATATATATATACCTTTTTCGGTTACATTGTACAACATTGTACATGGTTCAGTTCATTAACATTAGTTAACACATTAAATATTGTGAACTAACAATGAGCCACATTTTTTACAGCACTGATTATTATTATTTTATTTTAATGCAAATTAATTTTAATTAATATAAGTACTAATGTTCATTGTTATTTTAGATTTGTTTATAATGCATTCATTAATATAAAGTTACACAGGTTGAAATGTTAAAAAGGT
This sequence comes from Labeo catla, assembly GCA_012976165.1. NCBI lineage: Eukaryota > Metazoa > Chordata > Actinopteri > Cypriniformes > Cyprinidae > Labeo > Labeo catla. Next base: position 26,389 of record VONZ01001541.1, read on the forward strand.
ATTAATGTAGAAATAAAATATTGTTCATTGATGCAAACAATTCATGATACCTAATGCATTAACCTTATTGTAAATTTACTATTTTGTTTTATTTTATGTATAAACTTCACTAAACATTCTTAGATTTCTATGTGCCTAATTCAAGATATATTCTCTGAAAACAAGTATGCATATCAGTTTTGTCTGTCATTTAGACTTGTCTTGTTTTAAGGTTGTTCAGATACTTTGCTGTTGGAAAACAATACAAAAATACTGAATACTGAAAAAAAAATACTGAAATAAGGAAATTATTGTTTTTAAAAATAAATAAATAAAAATAATTTGCTTTGTCAGTATTTTTGAAATATTTATTTTTAGAGAGTACTATGTTACTCAGGAAGTACTAGATTTTATCTTTTTCTTTCTTTTTGCTTTTTCTTTCTTTTTTATGTTTTTGCTTCTAGTGACACCATAGTCCCTAGTATGTTCGCTTGATACAAAAATGGGAAGCTCCAAAAGTCCAATAAATAAATAAATAAAATAAAAACAATCAAGTCACTGTAATCAGACAATAATTTACAACGATAAGATGAGGAAGCAGAAACAGAGAGGCAGGTATAGAGACGGTTCCTCACAGCAGGATTGAGACAGCCTCCTCTGTTTGGTTTGGCTGACAGTAGAGCCCCGATGAAAGAAAGCATTGAGGCAGACTGGTGGAGATATAGTCCTCTCTAAATGGTGGCTCCAAAGTCATGAAGTGAGCTACTTTATGGCCTGGGAAGTTTCACCTAGCCTGTAGGTCTTTGCATGAAGCAGACAGTTAAATTAGCTCGGGTTGAAACAGAATATTTATGAGCAGTCTCTCATTTGTTATTTGAAGATGCTGCATGCTGCATGGTACGAACACTTATTGCTGGAATCACTGGATTTACTGTAGTGCATGCTTTCCACTGAGGAAAAATGAAGAGTTTAGAGCACAGTGGTTACTGAGGTTTAATGTGCTTCAATCAAGTCATTTGGTTCTGCCACATAGCTTCACCCACCATGTTCAGTGATTTTTAAATACTGATTTATTCTAAGGAATTTAAACACTGGACCTTTATGTTTAGTATTTAGGCAAGTCATCTACAAATACTAACTTGTTGTTAGCAAGATAAACAAGTTATTGACTTGTGACTTACTCTAATAAATAAATATTTGAGACAAATTTATATGTAAGAGTGGGAGAAAAACATGATCTAATGGTGTTCTTTGTTCTTTATTAATGACTATGTGCATTTGTGTTTTAAGGCTTGTTTACATATATATATATATATATATATATATATATATATTATATTTATATAGTTGAAAAATGTTCCATGTCTCCCCAGAATGATTTTCTTTGAGAAGAACCCTCAATTACCCTACTGTGGTTGTCTCTCTGTGATACAGGAAGTTCTATGAATCAAAAAGGAATCATGGGAAATGTGGATTTGGTGGTGATCATGGATATGACAATAAGATCAACAGCATGCAGGTTTGTTTTTTAATTGCAGCTTTCATATATAGCTGAAAATGTTGTGTTGAACTATGTGGTACCTTAGTGACTTACTTTGGTCTTTTTTTCAGACCATTTTCCTTGGATATGGACCATCTTTCAAATTCAAGACCAAAATTCCACCTTTTGAGAATATTGAGCTTTATAATGTCATGTGTGGTGAGATATGTTTTATTTATTTTTTTGGCAACACTTTCTGTGAAGCCCATATTTATAATACATTATAAGGGTATTCTTAAGGAATTATAATGAATGCATAATGCATTATAAAAACCTTATAATATGTTATATCAACTGATGAATAATCGTAACAATAATTATAATACATCATAATACTTACATATTTGTGGTTATAACTTTTAAGAAAATGATTATTTATAACACACAATGAACACCATATTAAATTTACTTAATTTACAGTATAATGGACTGTATCATATCTTGACATTGTTTATTTAAGATCTGCACAGTATCTTACTACATCTTGTAAGTGGTTAGGTGTTGAGTGTTATTTGAGTGTTTCCTGTGAGGGTAATGTTAATTAATTAAATGATGTGAGCTAGTTATTACTCTTAAACTGAAAAAAAAAATGCAATCTTTTATATGGTTACATTTTATTTTGATAGTCCCCTTAGTCTATTGACTATAAGCAACTGTGCAACTACATGTCAACTAAAACTCATTAAAGTATTAGGTTAGCTTCGGTTAAGATTAGGGTAGGTAGAATGTTGATGTACTTGCAGAGTTACTTATAGTCAGTATGTCTGTTGTTGGACCATTAAAATAAAGTGTAAATAAAGTAAATATTATAATACATTAAAACTGTTCTTATAAATATTTATGAGATAATACAACATATTATAAGGTTTTTATAATGCATTATGCATTTATTATAATGCCTTAAGAATACCCTTTTAATGTATTATATATACAGGCTTCATAGAAAGTGTTACCTTTTTTTTGTATTCTGTAGTAATCCTGACTAATCCATATTACAGCATTAATTTAGATTTTCAGTACAGAAGCTATATATACAGTAGTCAACATTTGAAGTGGAGCAAAACCTTTCATCAAAGTTGTCCAAAACAACCAAAACAATACACATTCTTGTCTTAGGACAACTTTGATTAACTTTTTTGATCCACTTCAAATGTTGATTTGTATATATATATATATATATATATATATAATTATATATATATATATATATATATATATATATATTGCACAGATAAAAACATTTTACCAAGTTCACCACTGTAGAGAACTTGAGCTTGACAGTCAATGGCTTTAGGGGAATTGGTTGAATACAGCACATGCTGCTTCATTTTTATTAATGATTTAAATTTATTAATCAATGTATTCATGCATTAGTGGCGTAGAGAATAAAGTGTGCTTGTGACTTCTTTTGTCTAGCATCAGGGATCAGATAGGTGTTATATGAATTGATTAAAAACAAATGTAATTAAAATTCAAATAAATTCATTTATATTTAAAAAATAAAAAATACCACCAGCAAACATGTAAATGTTGGTCAGTACAATAAAAATGCATAGACTTGGCGAGTCTAGTAACTCCTGATTGTTTAATGCTTTACAGTGTACTGCTTTACAGTTAGCACATAAGATCTTTTGCCTTCATGTTTCCCAGATCTCCTTGGCTTAAAGCCTGCCCCTAATAATGGTACTCATGGTAGCCTTAACCAACTCTTGAGAGCCCCTGTATACATACCCAGCATGCCTGAAGAAGTGTCCAAACCAAACCCTACAGGACCAGTCACAGCTCTCAATGATGACCTGGGCTGCAACTGTGAAGACAAGGTCAGCATTAGAGTATTTTCAGAAAATTACTATTATTGCTATTACTATTATTCATTCTTATATAATATTTAGCTTTGGTGTGCAACTCTTTTTATTTTTATCTGGCGGACAATAAAACAAACTACTCAAGCAGTTTCACTGAAGTAGGAACCCATTTCTTATTTTGGGACCACTTGGGAACGACTTAGCAGTGTGCTAGCAACCACCTATAAATAGAGCTGGGTAGTAACTGATTACATGTAATCTGGATTACGTAATCAGATTCCACAAGTTAAGTACTTGTAATTAGATTAAATTACATTTTAAAATACTCGTAATTAGACTACAGTTATTTTTTTATGGATTACATGATTACATATTATTTACACAATAGCAATAAATTATTCACAATTTATTCTTTCTGTCTAATTCCTATTTTTCATATTTTAAATTTTACTTTCTAAAATAGCCTACTCCTTATATACTAAGTCTAGCAGTTTTTTTGGACATTCACACGGAGGGTCATATGTAATGAACACATTATTTGAATTATCACTCTGTAGGTTATTTAAACATGTATTTCTATGTCTTTGCAAGGCTTTTGTCTTTCAAACACATTAAAATGCACAAACTTTTTGTCATCTGATTCTCTTTCACCTAAAATATTTACTTGAAGCACCCCTGAGATTTTAAAATAATCTTTTAATAATTATGTATCACATTTGCATGTTCATTGGTTCTCTGACGTTGGTTATGGTCAAATGGCATGCAGGTAAACAAATAAAATGTTTAATTTTTTTAGTTCAGGTTTTTCTTTCTTTCTTTCTTTCCTAATTAATTAATAGCTTTTCATTAAACCCCCTGCAGTCCCTTCACAAACACCAGTTTGGGAAACCTTGACGGAATGTAATATTTAATGTTGTTTCCTACTCTTTGTATTTTCACATCATTATGGTACAAGATTATCCTATTTAAATCAATGTGATAAACATGTTAGATCAAAAGTAATCTAAAAGTAGTCTGATGATATTATCTAAAATGTGTAATGAAATGGATTGTGTTACTAACTACAATTTTTGTCATGTAATTTGGAATTGGATTACAATTTGTAAGTAATCTACCCAGCTCTGCCTATAAAGTACCATTGCAATCACATAGCAACCATGGGCAAGCAGCACTTTCTTGAGAAATTATAGTTTCAATAATATTTGTTACTATTGGAAAAAGTGACAGTTCAGGAATACTATGCACCATTTTTATGACTGCATTTTGAATGAAGGGGTGGATCACTAGATTCTAAAGTCTTCACTGTTGCATCTTACATACTATCAATTTTATTATTAGTTCAGTTTTAATTACAAAACCCTCATAAAATCGCATAAAGTCTTTGCTTTGTGTGCATGTACCCATGCTTTTATCAGTTATCACTATTGCATGCTTTAATGTGTTTAATGTTTTTTTATTTTTTTCCTCCTCGAGTCCTGCTCACAAATGAAAGTTGGCTGCCATTGCTTTTCTCTAGAACTGCCTAGATCAGGGGTTTTCAAAGTGTTCTCGGAGCCTCCCCAGCACTGGAAATGGAGTTCTTCTATTCATAGTTATAGGAATGGCTAAACTGAAGTAAAATTGAATAAATTGAAATAAAGTATTTTCTAATAGAAAACCATTATAAAGAAAATGCCTAATATGGCTTAATGCATTGAAATGCACATTCATATTCTGGGCTCATTTGTTTGCCTGTATCCACCTGTTTTCGAGGGGTGGTACTGTAAAAAGGAATGTGGGTACAACTTCCGGTGAGGTGGCTGTAATAGTATGCCAATGGTATTTTGTGTGCAAATTAGCGAGAGGCTAAGTGTTTTGTTTTTTTTTTGGATCATTGTTTACTTTGTAAAGTTGCGAGTTGTTCACATATCTTTGTTTTTCTGCTTTTGAGAGGTTATCTAAATATTCATTGCTTGAAACAAATAGAAACAAATATGTACTGCAGGTCTCTGGATGTTTTGTACAGGTCTCTGCGCACGTCACGTAAAGGGGACATCCAAAAATGTGTAGCGCTGGGAAGGCTCGAGAAATAGTTTGGAAACCCCTGGCCTATAGGTTATTTTGACATTTTCAATTCCTTTTATGGAATCAAAGTCATTTATCCCCTTGCCTGAAAATACTTTTGCCTTCTGCTCAGATGTGAATCTCTTGCTGGAGGTTTTCACCTTTAATCTTTTGCAGTTGCGTTCAAAAAGTAGGGGGCAGAGGGCATTGAAAGTGACCCTAGTAAGAGGCTATAACCTGGAGTCACTGTGGCTCTGTCTGTTACAGAACAAAGTAGAAGAGCTCAATCAACGACTGAGACATGTTATTGATGGTAACTCCCTTCTCTTCTCTTTGGACTACTATGGTTTAGCTGCTGTGGTTCATGAGTGTTGTCTTAAAATGATTTGCTGATTGTAAGGGAATAATTCACCCAAATATAAAACTACTTATGTAGTGTACACTTTATACACATCTTTTCCATGCAACGACAGTTCATAGTGACCACAGCTATCAAAGAACATGATGTAAGTATTTAGGAGTTGATCAACTTGTCTTTTGAAGTCATGATATGTGACCAAAATGTATTTACTAATTTTATGTATTTGGCAGATGCTCTGTTCCGAAAATGGCACAGCTACAGAGAGACTCTACTTTTTGAACTACTGTCCACCAGAGCTCAAACTTTTTTTATACTTGCATTTAAATTTTAATATGGTGCCATTAGATATGTCTAAAGTTGTTTTTGGAGCCCCAGTCTACACTTTCATTGTGTGGAAAAGATCAGGGCATTTCAGAATTTTTCATTTTATGTTCAATAGAAGAAAAAAGTAATATGGAATTGCATGCTGGTAAATAATTGACATAATGTTTATTTAAAGTAACCCTTCCTTGACTTGTTCAGCCAAAAAATGAAAATTCTGTTTTCATTTACTCAGCCTCATGTGATTCCAGGCCCAAAATTATGATTTAAAATTTAGGTTGCTTGGAATTTTAGTGGATGTAGTAATATTATGTCACCTTGTTTTTCAGATTAAAAGATTACTCTTGCCTATTTTGTCCTGTTTAGACAACAAAAATCTTCCTTACGGTCGGCCAGCAGCCATGTTCCGCACCAAATACTACATCCTTCATCATAGTGACTACATTAGTGGCTACAGTGAAGCTTTGTTCATGCCTCTCTGGACGTCTTATACTGTGTCTAAGCAGGTACAGTTTACATATTTATGGCAGTCTATTGTAAGTTCACCAAAAAAAAAAAACAAATGACTGGAGTAATGATGCTAAAAATTCAGCTTTGAAATCACAGGAATAAATTAAATAGATGATAAACTGTTGATTGACTGTTGTATTAGAGTCTAAACCTGACTGTGTGGCTGTTCTGATGCAGGTAGATTTCACCCCTCTGACTGAGGCTCTGAGTAATTGTGCTCAGCCTGATATTAGAGTTTCTTCAGCCTACAGTCAGTCCTGCTCAAGTTACCGTGCAGACAAACAGATCTCCTACAGCTTCCTCTATCCACCTCGTGAGGTTTCCTACTTTCTCTATAATGTGCAGCCTAGCCTCAGCAGTTTCATGTTCCAAAACTAGGCCAGTTCCAGGAGCCAGCTGGACAGAACTAGTATAGCAATGGGCTTAATCTGTTTCTGTCCTGATGATCAAGTTTATTAGACCCAGATTAAACTGTATTAAAAAATAATTTTAAATGTTACTCTTAAAGAGGACCTATTTTGCAAAATTCACTTGTTTTTAACTTGTATAATTATTTTTAAACAAATTGTGCCTGCAGTGTGTGTATACACTGTGTATCCACCATATAATAATAAATATCTACCCATCCGTTTTTTTTCTTTTCCCCATAGATAAAAAAAAAAAAAAAGTGTTTCCAAATGAGTCACTCATGTCTGCAACTAAATGTGTTTTTACAAAAGTAGCTCATTTGCATTTAAAGATACACACACAAAAATAGCACTATATTCATGGCATGGTAATAATAAATTAGCTCTGGGGTATTTTGAGTTGAAATTTCACAGACAAATTCTAGGGACACCTGGGACAAATATTACCTTGTTAAAAGAGGCAAAATAGGTCACCTTTAAAATGAAAACTAAACAGAAAAAAATCTCAATTTATAGCATTTGTCAAGAACAAATATTTATTTTCGCTAGGCTGGGTCAGAGCATTGTTTTTAGTAAACAACACTTACAAGAATTTTGACAACAACTTTATGATTTCATGTTTGTCTAATTTTTTTCATAATCTTCTGATTTATAGAGTTGTCCTCCTCTCAGGAAGCAAGATATGAAGCTGTTCTCATTACTAACACTGTACCTATGTACCCAGCATTCAAACGTAAGTGTTCCTTAAAGAAATTGTATGTAGTTAAGTGTATTTTTATGACTTTATGGCCCTCCTACATTGTCATAAATATACACTACCAGTCATGGGCGACATTTGACTCTTGAGTGGGGGCGGGGGGTTGGGGGTGGTCAAGAAATAAAATGGGGGAAAAAAGCGAAAGAAAAAATCTTTTTCGGATAAGCATCGAATCAGTGCTTGACGAATCTGGCAATGCTTCCCGTTTAAGTGTCAGTTGATGGCCTTTCATTTTTAACCAGAAATGTGTACGTTGCTTTCCAGATTTCCTGTGTCTTTTTCCCATCAGTTGAAATGTATTAATAAATGTACGGATTTGTACGGATAAATGTATCCGTTTAGATTCGTTGTTACTGAAAGTGAAACACTTGATGACAATGAAATTAGGCTACTGGCTGACATGTCCCGGTAGAGCTGTGCATTTCAGCCCGAGCCCGACGGGCCTCGACTTTTTCACACCCCTACGGCCGGGCTTCGGGACAATTTTTTTACATCATAGTTCAGACGCGGGCCGGGCCTGTTTTAGGCTTCTCCTTATTTTAATATATTTTAGACATCCACCAAATATGGTGATGAAAAAAGAAAAAAAAAATCAGCGTTGGTGGAAACAACGCGAGGCTTCACTTTTGCTTTCACTTTCGAGACTTTAGCAGCAGCGAGCGCGCCTTCAGTGCAGCTGGAACAGTTCAAGCGCACGCAATAGGCTAAAGCTTGCCGCAAAGCACCGGCAAAAGTTATTACCATGAATGTGTCGGGGGGAAATAGTAAGGAGATTTTTTAATTAATTATTAATAAACTAGTGTTTTCTGAGTCAGTGTCACAAGGATGAAGTTGCCGATCCTGACTCGCCTGACTTCTCCTGATCTCTTTGGATGAGAGAAATGCATCTTTACAGATTACATAATGAAAAAGCTTTTGTTTTCGATTTGCTTTATTTCGTTAAGTTATGATTTAAAGCTTTCTATAGATACAGTATATGTATCATATTTATGAGGTATGTATTCGCTGAGTTTCGGTTAATTTTTGTGAAGCGCTCCTGTTGAGACGACACTTTTATAGAAGCACCGTTTGCAACGTTTTGTTGATATTGTGAGTGCACACAAATAAAAGTAGACCCTTTACAGTTCCGAATTAGGGATGTAACGATATGAAAATGTCTTATCACGATTATAGTGACTTAAATTATCACGGTTATCAGTATTATCAGGGTATTGTTAAAATAAAAAAGTACTGACACATGAAACAATTCACCAGCTTTTGTACTTAAATTCAACAAAAATTTAATAAAATTACTTTTTGTTTGCATAAACACTAAAACAATAACTTTATTGTTTTACATGACTGACAACAGTTTATCTCAAACGAAATGTTCAAATAAAACTTTGAAAAAGTTTCATTAAAAATTGGTAAACCTCACATTTTAGCCTTTAACTAAAGAAAAGGGTTAAGCCAAAATTATATTTGATTAACAAATGTTTATATGCATTTTATCTGATTCATAAATATTTCTAGATACCTATCTGAATTGTTTAAATGTATATAACCCACATAAGCTTGTTTTTCATCAACCAGTCAAAATTTACAGCAGGGCATTCAAATTCGGTCCAAAGGACTAATCATCTGGGGGGGCAATTTGTACGTATGTCTGTGATTTGAAAGCAGTATGTGTGTGTGGCCTGTGGTAGGACTTTAAAAAAACAGGCCACTGAATGAGAGCCACCTCTGTTTCAGGAACTGTACATACACGTTGTATCCCCTCAAAGGAAATGAGACAGCCAAACAAAAATACTTACACAAATATTCACAGAAAACGTCGTTTAGGTGTAAATAAAATTTCCTTTATGCTGTTCAACTGGACTCCCCACGTGGAATCTGCCTCTCTGGAATCTGTAAATGTCTGTATAGAGGGTTTGGCAGCAGAGGTGAAATGGGAAGGCAGTGATGGATGCTGTGTCTGCTTTAGATTAGCTGTGCTGGACTCAGACAGTTAACTGAGCTGCCACCCACATAGAGACTCAACCCTTTCAATACTACAGCAGAATATGTGCTCTGTTTTTTTTTTATTGTTGTTATAAATGAATTATATTTTTTTAGTAAATAATATTAACAACAATAATAACAACAATAATAATAAAACCAGTTAATTTACTTTTTTTTTATTATTATTGTAAAAATTACAGTGGTATTGCAATATCACCCTTTTAATTAATAATTAGTGAGCATGTTGATCCAAAGAGATGTGATACATTATTTTTCCTATGCAGAAAGTCTGTTTTTGGTTGAAACCTCCCAAATGAAGTTAAAACCAACAACTGAGGCCATATCAAATGTTTAAAAAAAAAACACCAATGTACAAAGAGCGGGTATTTTTGTTTGTTTGTTCGTTTGCTTGTTTTTTATACTCATTTTCAGATTTGCAACAAACTTCTAGAGTTCAAAGTACTAAGAAATTATAAAATGCTTCAAGTCATTATGCTGTTCTGTCTTTAAAGTTCATATCTCTTCCTATCTGTCTTTTAACAATTCACATTTCTGTCTTTGTCCCTCTCTCTATCTTTGTTTGGCTGTTTCAGGTGTGTGGAGTTATTTTCAGAAATCACTTGTGAGACGTTATGCTAGTGAGAGAAATGGAGTGAATGTGGTCGTTGGACCCATCTTTGACTATGACTACAATGGTCTTAGGGATTCAGCAGAGACAATAAAACAGTGAGTTGTCTTCACAGTCTTAGACTTATCACTTATACGTTAGTTCATTTAAGTGCATCAGCACTTGACAGGTCTTTGGATCAGTGTTTATCTTGAATGACTCCACATGTAGCATCAGCAGTCTTTGCTCTTTCTGGCAATGCTTGTTAACAAACAGTATGTGAGTGGAGAGAATGTCTGTGCACCTAAGATGGTGTGTGTGATGAATGCATGCATATCTCCACTGCCAGATCCATGCTGCATCTGAAGTTATCTAATCCATGACTAGTTGACACAGACCTAACAATTGGTACAAGTATGTAAATACATTTTTATAATCCTTCATTCTGAGTATGTAACTCTTTCTTTGTTGAAAGGTATGTCAGTGGCTCTGTACAAATCCCAAGTCATTACTACATTGTAGTTACAAGTTGTCTGGATTACACACAGACTGTTGACTCCTGTACTGGTCCTCTCAGTGTGTTCTCTTTCATCCTTCCACACCGATCAGATAATGATGAAACCTGTAATGTAAGTTCTCTTCTCTTCTCTTCTCTTCTCTTCTCTTCTGCCACACTATTGATTACGTTTTACAGAAAATATTTGCAAAAAGAAGCTTATATGGATAGTCTGACAGTGCCACTGTTATGATTGATAGTACTGTAAATATGCAAGTATCCAGCCTGTCAAAAGAAATTCTGCTAATAAAATCATTTACAAACCCCACCTGCCCCAGGTTACATCTATGTCAACTTTAATCATTTTATTGTCTATAATGGTACACAACAGCAAGTCACAGATGTGGCACACAGAAAATAGGATGAAATTAACGCAGTATGTCATTAAATGCAGAAGCTGAATAGGTTTACTGCACAATAAGAGGCAAGAATTACTTTGTGAGTGTTTAACATACTTCTCCTCATCCAGAGTTCAGAGGACGAGACAAAGTGGGTCGAGGAACTGATTAAGGCACACACAGCACGTATACGAGATGTGGAGTTACTTACAGGACTAGACTTTTATCGCCGCACCAGCAGGACCTATGAGGAGATTCTCTCTTTGAAAACTTACTTACACACATATGAGAGTGAGATCTAAACCACTACATCACTGCATTAGCATTCCCTACATCTTAACTGTCGGGATGCAGAAGCAAGGTGTATATTTTTATGCAAACTATCATATTTATTGTTCTTTCATTACTAATCCTTAAGTGATTTTTTTAACATCCTCCTCCTTTATGACAGTGACTTACACGCATGAGCAATTTATTTGTTTTGGTGGGGTTTTTAATTCTTTTGTAAGAATTTTGTAAAAAATACTATAGAAATGTTTTGACCTGTGATGTTTGATGTGCCGAATGTAAACACATTTGAAAGATGTCTGTACTGTAATCAAACCTGTTCTGTTGTGACAGGTGTTTTGTTTGTTTTTTATGCCATTAAACAATTTGCACAAAGTTCTCCTGGTCATTTTAAATATAATAGCACCGACTGGTGGTTATATGGCAGTTTGCAGGTTATTTTCCAAAGAGATACTTAACGGGGACATAATGAAGACATGACAAAGAGTCCTATGTTCCTTAGATTTATATAATGAACACAAGACAAAGGGTCCTGTGTTCCTAGGGTTAGGGTTAGGCTATCATATGGTTAACCAGTGGCGTGCATAGACCTCCTGAGGTGCAGGGGCGAAATGGCGTTGAAATATTCCTTGAAATATTACAAATGTTATATTGGATTCATGTGATGGAATTAAGTAGTAGATTTTATTAAAAAAGAAAAAAAAAACTTACAATTGTATTTGTTTGTTTATCCATTTTTACATCAATGTCCAAAACAAATCCAAGTTTTTCACACTGGATTTAGTAAGGCCTGACTAAGCTGGAGTTCATTTGAAGCATTGGAACCCTTTCTTGATAGCCTTGATAACGTCAGTTTTGTTGTTGTTTAGCTTCGGGAAGTTTGCATACAAGCCTTATGTTCTGTAAACAAGCTGCATTGTCAAGCGCATTGGAATTATTCAGCATAACAACTGTATGATACAATGTGTGTTCTAAAAATAGACACCATGGGCAGCATATAGAGAAAAAAAAATGTGGTAAGAATTGATCCCCAAGGAACTACAATTACAAAAGCTAGTGTTTCAGATGTATAATTAAGATATTGTGGTCCATACAATAATATTGTCATGGTCACACTAGGCTCTATCCTCACACCATCATCACAGTCTCCAGAATATTAATAAGCCACATTTGTTCCTCATTATCACTCCAGTCAGAACACTACAAGTTCACACACCACCAGTTACTCAGCAGCTGTCAAGACGAATATTACTGATTATTATAATCAGTGCTAGAAGTGGACCAGTACGCACCAGCACACAGTACCGGCACTTCTATATTTTAACCTTTTGCGTAATGGCACTTTTTTTGTGCGTACCGCACTTCTGACATGTTGCATCAAAACGTTGTGTGGGCATGCCCATTATTACGCTCGGTCACAGCTTACATTTAATATGTAAGCTGCCTTTGTGTTATACCCTTTCCAGTTTCGCGGGTCGCTAGACTCCCGAGGCTGCACTGGCTGGAAGCATGGGAGACCTGAGGATTATTATCTGGATTGCTCCGCCGGGTCAGTCCCCACGGAGGTCCGGCTCCTCTCAGCACATTATCATTGAGTTTCTGAATGTTGATGTACGGTTCATCCTATGATGAGCCTTATGTCTCGTTTAGTGCTCATGAGAAAGTTAAGATGTCTATCGCCGCATCAGTGGAGGGGCTATCGTCTTCTAACGCCGAAGATTCTGCTGAGCAGCTCCCCGTTGTGGCAGCTGTACAGCCAGAGTCTGAGGCTGAGTTGACGGCCATGTTCCCCCGGCAGCCTCGAAGGCTGGAGGATAGGTTCCCCGCCTTCCCCTGGGCATTCGCGGTCTGACGATTGGTTTCCGGCATCGGACACGGCTCTTGCTGCGCCTCCCCTGGTGCCTTTCCTCCCGGAGGTTCATGAAGAGCTCAGCTCCGTGTTCGGCTCTTCCCCCTGTACTTCTCTCGCAGGTGGGGGTGGCCTGGGAACACGCTGACGTCCTCCGGTGGAGTGTGCAATTGCGGTGCATTCATGCTCGCAAAACGCCGCCACCTGGTGGGGCTGTCCGTGCTTCCCGCCTTAGCCTGTAAGCGTCTGCCAGCCCTGGCTGTAAAGCAGGGCTCATAGTGCTGCAGGCCATGCCGCCTCCGCCCTGCACGCTATGGTCCTCCTGCATTATATCAGGCCATAATTCTGAAAAGACGTGCACGAGGGTAGTTCTGACTCGAGGTTGATGCAAGAACTGCATACGGTGACTGAAAAGTCTTGGTGCAATCCCTCGGTCAGGTGATGTTCATTTTTGTGGCCTAAAAATGCTATTCTGGCTGAACCTAGTGATGTGTGACACCGACAAAGCTCGCTTTCTTGGTGTTTCGTCTCTCAGGCCAGCCTCTTCGGCGACACTGTCCAGGACTTGCTGAAGGCGCCCCCGGCTGGCCCCAACAGGAATTGCTCCGCTCCCCTTTGGGGTGTGAGCTGGCCACACCTAGGAGGTGCAGTCTGCCACTGGGTTGCCGTGCATGAAACCAGGGCTTGCTGGTAGCAGACTACCCAAGGACTGGAGGGATTGTTCTGGGAATATCCTTGGGAAGAACAGGGGCTTTCTCCACCGCAGCTGCCTCTGACCTACAGGTCAGCAGGTACCTACCCTTTCAATAAAAGAGCAATTTCCTTTATGTCCTTTGGGTTTCTCAGAACACGCTGGGTTTGTCTGTGTGTGACGCATGTCCTCCTCACACTCAGACCCAGCACATGGTCTCGCCATCTAAGCTGGGGTTGCAGGACACGTCGCTTCCTCGCACACTCTAGTAGCGACAATGCGGGATCGTGGATCAAAGGTAAGCGCTGCCTCAGCAGCCTGGCGCTACTTCGGGAAGCTTGCTTCCCGGATTGAGCCATCCTTAAAAAAAAAAATTAAAAAAAGCTGCTTGTCTTGCTGCGGAAGTGTTGGTACAATCCCTATGACCCTATTTTTTGCAGGTAGCAGCCCGGTTACTAAATCTACCTAGCCTGTTTGCTGGTCGATTTGGTTGGTCCATACAACCTGAAAGAGAGGTGGGTTGCACCCTATCCTTGTTCTTGAGTTCCGATTCTGTCCCCTCTTTGGGCTACCGTTCAGGTGGCTGAAACAGAAAGACATGTTTCTAGTTTTCAGCACTAGGGTTGGGCTACAGCTTTCGACCTGAAGGATGTGTACTGTTATGCTGATTACCTGACACAGATTGTTTTTCGGTCTGCTTCAGGGGACAGACGTATCAGTACAGGTCTCCCCTCGGCTCCCTGTTTTTCAGAGTGATCCATTTCCCTGCATTTTACAAACTCGTGGGGCGTGCCCTGGCCCCACTTGGGAGACGGGCACTTGGATCCTCAACTATCTCGATGACTGGAGTAGAAATACCTCACTCCTGAGATTTGTTGGAGCGAATACAGGGACTTGGTGCCTCCGCACCACTGGGACTTCGGGTCGACTGAGAGAAGACTGAGCGCTAAAGAACAAATAAATACAAATAAAATAAAAACAAGCTCTCTCTTTTCTTAGTATGGAGTTGGATCCGGTCGAGACATGTCAGTGAAAGAGGTCGGTGCTGATTCTTCCTGATTCTTTCAGGCACATGACAGCGGTCCATTTAAACTTTCTGAGACTCAAATCGTTGCGCGCCATTCACTTTGTTAAGAGAGTTGAGTTGTGCTCTTCCCGAGAATGGCAACTCCAACCCCAGGTGGTCCAGCTCATCTGGAGTTGACTTGGCGAAGCTCAGATAAACCTGTTTTGCTTCCTCCGAGTCCTCCCTCTGCCAGCTCTTTCCGGTCTGAATGAAAATGGCAGGGACGACCTGGCAAACAACTGGACTCCTCAAGTACGCCTTCCCCAGTGAGCCTCCTTGCACAAACCTGTGCAAGACTGGGGAGGATGAGGAGCAGGTTCTTCTGGTGCGTCTTACTGACCCACCCCGAACCTGGTATGCTGACACTTATGCTTCTCGTGACAACCCTCCCTAGTTTGACACAATCTGGCACCTGCATCCCGATCTATGGAACCTGGACGTCTGGCTTCTGTATGGGATGTGGTAGACCTCACTGGCCTTTTCAATAGGCCGTGGTAAACATTATCACTTAGGCTAGAGCCCCCTCTATGAGGCGGGCCTACGCTCTGAAGTGAGTTTTTTTCATTGTATGGGGTTTGTCTCACCGAGAGGACCCCCTGAGGTGCTCGGTCAGAGTTGTGCTTTGGAACGAAGGATGTTCCCTCCACCTTGAATGTGTTCGTTACGGCTATCACAGTATAAAAAAAAATAAAAAAGAGATGCTGTGCATGGTCATCCCTAGGGAAGCATCACCTGACCGTCGGGTTCCTGAAGGGTGCAGGAGGATAACCTGAGTTACCTGCAACACACGGGAGGACACAGCTCAACGCAAGAGAAATCTTGCGCAGTGATGGGTGTCGCCCAGCCCACAGCTGCTACATATGTCTGCTAGAGAGGCGCTGTGCACTACACCTAGGAGGAATAACTCTTAGAGAGTGGACTCGACTCCTAGGGGACACAGCTCACCTAGACACCAGAAGCCGAGGTAAGGCACTACCACCCAATTGGCCAACCTCTGGTCGAGGACAGCATTCCCCATCTGCTGACCCATAAGCAAACAAAAGCTGCACGGAGCGTCTGAGTTCCGGGTGCGGTCCACATAACGTGCATGGCACGAACGGGACACAGCAACACTAAGGCCGGGTCTGCCTCCTCCATCGGCAGCGCTTGCAGGTTCACCACCTGATTCCTGAAGGGAGTGGTGGGAACCCCGGGCACATAACCAGACTGGGATCTCAAGGTCACATGGAAATAGCTGGAGGAAATTCAAGGCACGTTCCGTTAACTAAAGATGCATGCAGGTTCCCCACTCTCTTAACGGACATGAGCGCGATCAGGAGCGAGATCTAGGCATCTATTTCAGCTCGACTGATTCAGTGGCTCAGGGGAGCACTCTGCAGACCTAGGGAGGGCCACGGGGAGATCCCAAGAGGGGACAAGTTGCGGCCCAGGAGGACCTATCCTCCTGCACTGCTCCGGAATCTGACGGCCAAGTGATGCTTCCCAAGGGCAGCCATACACTGTATCTTGGCATGCCATGATGGCCGCCATGAACACATTCAAAGTGGAGGGAACATCCTTTGCTCCAACTTCTCCTGCAAGAAGGAAAGCACAATTCTGACCGAGCATCTTAAGAGGTCCACTCAACGTGAGGAGCACCATACAATGAAAAGACCTCACCTCAGAGCGTATGCCTACCTCATAGAGGGGACTCTAGCCTGAGTGACAACGTGTATCACAGCCTGGAAAAGGCCAGTGAGGTCTACCGCATCCCAACCAGAAGCCAGACGTACAGGTCCACAGATCGGGATGCGGGTGCCAACTGTGCCCATTTCTGAAAAGAAAGTTCTTCTTAGGGGAATCTCCCAGGGAGGGGCTGACGTGAGGAGCATGAGTGTCAGCAACCCAGGTTCGGGTGGGCCAGAAGACTTACCAGCAGAACCTGCTCCTCTTCGACCTAGCACAGGTCTGTGCAGAAAGGCGTATTGTAGACCCCAGATCCAGCTGTGTGCCAGCACGTGCCTGCCGAGCAATCGGTCAGGAGGAGCCGGCCGTGGGAGAACTCAGGGAAGCAAACAGGAGTACCTGAGCTTTACTGAGTCAACTCCAGACAAGCTGGACACTAGGATTGGAGTCGCCATTCTCGGAGAGAGTGCTTTTTTTTTTTTTTGGTCGCAACTTAACTCTCCGAAAGTGAACGGCCTGCAGTGATTTGAGCCACAAGACTCCAGAGAAGGAGATGGCGGGCGAGTTGCAACATGCAACGGGAGCATAGACCACCTCAGGGGTAGGTGTACGCCACCATGGCTATGGTGTCCTATGGACTAGCATGTACCTGTCCCGCAGCATCGGTAGGAACCGGCGGAGGTGAAAGCACTGCTAGCAACTTGAACGACTAATGTCGCTGCAGTCGAGGTCCTCTCCATGAGCCCGAGACTGCCTGCCCGTTGCAAACGGCACCCCAGCCTGTGTCTGAGGCTTCTGAGATAGCTGCTCGACATCTGGCCTAACAGCATGGCTGCCTGTAGGAACACAGGGTCTGACAAGTAGCTGGGAAGGTGGCAACACTGAGGGGGACGCCAACCCGAAGTGTGCCACGGTGCCATGCATATCTCAGTATCCGGTCTTATTGTCAGTGCTGAAGCAATCTCATATGAAACAGCCGAGCGGCCAAACCGCGGCTACGGCTGCCATATGCCTTAGGAGCCTCTAAAACCGCTGTCCTGTGCCTGAAAAGAATCAGGCAGTTCAGCACCAACCCTTTTAGCTGACATATCTCGACCGGATCCAACTCCATACCGAGAAAAGAGGGAGCTCCGTTCTCCTTTAAGATTCGCCCTTCTCCCAGTTGACCCGAAGTCCTGATAGCGAAGGTGCGAAGGCACTAAGTTCCTGTATTCGTCCAACAAATCTCACGAGTGGAGTATTCATACCCCAGTTGCCGAGATAGTTGAGGACCCAGGTGCCCTTCTCCCAAGTGGGGCTGGGCACCCCCCGTGAGTTTGTAAAATGCGGGGAACGGAG
Organism: Labeo catla; assembly: GCA_012976165.1. Taxonomy (NCBI): domain Eukaryota; kingdom Metazoa; phylum Chordata; class Actinopteri; order Cypriniformes; family Cyprinidae; genus Labeo; species Labeo catla. Next base: position 44,490 of record VONZ01001541.1, read on the forward strand.
CAGGAAAGCCAAGAGGAGAACTGTACTGATACGTCTGACCTCTGAAGCGGACCGAAAAAATTATCTGCGTCAGGCCAGAATATAACAGCACATGTCCTTCGGATCAAAGTTGTCTCTGGTGCTGAAAAATAGAAACGTGTTTCCATTTCAGCCACCCATGGGAAAAGCCCACCACTCTTTTAGGATGTATAGACCGACCAACCAGACCAGCAGACAGGCAGTTTTAGTAACCGGGCTGCTGCCTGCATATAGGAACAGCATAAACACCCCTGTGGCGGGTCCGTCTTTTTTTTTTTAAGGATGGCTCAGTCCAGAAAGCAAGCGTCCTGAAGCAGGCTGCTAAGGCAGCGCTTACCTGATCCATGATCCCGCGTTGTCGCAGCTAGAGTTCGAGGAAGTGACGCGTCCTGCATCCCCGGTTTAGACGGTGAGACCATGTGCTGGGCTTAGGTATGAGGAAGACATGTGTCGCTCACAACAACCCCAACATGTTATAAGAAACCCAAGGACACAGAGAAAATTGCTCTTCTATTGAAGGGGTGGGTACCTACTGACCCATAGGTCAGAGGCGGCAGCAGTGGAGAATGCCCTTGTCTTTCCCAAGGGTATTCCAAGAGCAATCTTCCAATCCCTGGGTAGCCTGCTTCCAGGAAGCCCAATTTTTTTTATTTCCACAAGGCAATCCAGATGGCAGACTGCCACCCCTTAGGTGTGGCCAGCTCAATGCCCCCGAAGGGGAGCGGAGCAAGTCCTTATGGGACCACCAGGGGGGCGCCTTCGGTGACAGCAGACAAAAAATGCGGCCCTACCATGGGCACTCTTATCTGCGTATGAACTGCCCAGGACCGCTGGGCCAAGTCCTAGACAGTGTCGCCGAAAAGGCTGGCCTGAGAGATGAAACACCAAGAAAGCGAGCTTTGTCGGTGCTATACATCTCACCAGGTTCAGCCAGAATTTTTTATAGTTTTCTCTTAGGCCACAAAGATGGACATCACCTGACCGAGGGACTGCACCGAGACCTTTTGATCACCGTATGCAGTTCCTGCATCAACCTTGTGCAACCTCAGAACTATCCTCGTGCACGTCAAAATCATGGCCTATATAATGCAGGAGGGCCATGGCGTGCAGGGCAGAGGGGGCATGGCCTGCAGCACTGTGAGCCCTGCTTTACAGCCAGGGCTGGCAACGCTTACAAGCTTGGAGGGAACATGGACAGCCCCACCAGGTGGCAGCGTTTTGTGAGCATGAGTGCACCGCAATCACACACTCCACCGGAGGGCATCAACGTGTTCCAGGCCACCCCCACCCGTGAGGAGAGTGCGGGGAAAGAGCCGAACACGTAGTTGAGCTCTTCATGAACCTCTGGGAGGAAAGGTACCAGGGAGGGCGCAGCAAGAGCCACGTCCGTTGCTGGAAACCAATCGTCAGACCGCGAACAGCCAGGGAAGGCGGGAACCCAACCTCCAGCCTGGTCGTCAAAGCTGCCCAGAAGAACATGGCCGTCAACTTAGCCTGAGACTCCACAAACGCCATCCGAGAACCAGGTTCTGTTGGGCCAGAACGGGGCTACCAGCAGAACCTGTTCTTTGTCCTCCCTGACCTTGCACAGGGTCTGTGCAATGAAGCTCACTGGGGGAAATGCATACTTGAGTAGGTCCCTTGGCCAACTGTGTGCCAGTGCATCTATACCGAAGGGGGCCACGGTTAGACCATACCACAACTGGCAGTGACTGGATTCCGGTGAGGAAAAGAGATCCACTTGTGCCTGGCCGAACCGACTCCAAATCAGCTAAACCGTCTGAGGGTGGAGCCTCCACTCGCCTCCGAGCGAATTCCGTCGTGACAGAGAATCGGCCACCTGATTGAATTCGCTGGGAATGTGAGTGGCACGGAGAGACTTGAGTCTGTGTTGGCTCCAGAGTAAGAGATGGCGGGCCAGTTGTGACATGCGAAAGGAGCGGACACCGCCCTGGTGGTTGATGTACGCCACAGTCGCTTGATATGCCAAAGCAGCCTGGGGCCTGTCCAGACCCCTGAAGCTGCACGCCCATTGTACACGGCGCCCCAGCCTGTCTTGGAAGCACCTGTTGTAACTACGATGCATCTGGACACTCCAAGAGCACCCCTGACCGCAGGAACGAAATGTCCTCCCAAGGGCTGAAGGTTTTGCGGCACAATGGTGTGACATTCACACGGTACGTGCCTAGGCGCCATGCCCATCCCGGGGCTCGGTATGAAGCCAGTGCTGCAGCGGTCTCATGTGCATCAGGCCCAGCGGCGTGACTGCGGATGAGGATGCCATGTGCCCCAAAAGCCTCTGGAAGTGTTTCAGGGGGGCCGCTGTTCTGAGTTTGAGTGTTCTCACACACCTCAGCACTGACTGTGCACGGTCTTGGGAAAGATGTGCAGTCATACCGACCGAGTCCAATTCCACACCGAGAAAAGAGATACTCTGCGCTGGGGAGAGTTTGCTCTTTTCCCAGTTGACCCAAAGTCCCAAACGAGCCAGGTGGTTGAGAACCACATTCCTGTAGGTGCAAACTATATCTCGCAAGTGAGCTAGAATCAGCCAGTCGTTGAGATAATTTATAATGCGAATACCCACTTCCCTGAGAGGGGCAAGGGCAGCTTCCGGAACTTTCGTAAAGATGCTGGGCGACAGGGAGAGCCCGAAGGGAAGAACCTTGTACTGATAAGCCCGACCTTCGAAGGCAAACCGCAGAAACAGCCTGTCTTGGAAGGATCGAGACATGAAAGTACGTGTCCTTCAGGTCTATTGCCACAAACCAATCTTGAACCCTGACACATGTGAGAATGTGTTTGAGGGTTAACATTTTGAACGGGAGCTTATGAAGGGCCCGATTCAAAACTCTCAGATCTAGGATTGGTCTGAGCCCACCACCCTTCTTGGGTACAATGAAGTAGGGGCTATAAAACCCTTTCTTTATTTCGGCTGAGGGGACAGTTTCTATCGCATCCTTCGCCAGAAGGACTGCAATCTCTGCATGAAGGACCACAGCGTTCTCGCCCCGAACTAAGGTGATGAGAACACCGCGATACCTGGGTGGGTGTCTTGCGAATTGGATCGCATAGCTGAGCTGAATGGTCCTGAGAAGCCAGCGAGAGGGAATAGGGAGATTCAGCCAATCTGAAAAACTCTCCACTAGGGGCCTCAAAGGAGTTACACCCGACGTACCTGGAGTGGGGGTGTTGTGGCTGGAAGAACGGTCTGTGGCTGGAGGTAAGAAGCCCCAAGAACCACTGACTGTTTTGCCCGGCGAGTTCGTCTGGAGGAAACCAATCAGAAGATCTCCCTGGTGGGTGAGATCGTCTGAACGAACTTGCTGTTTCAGAACATGGGGGAACACAAGGGGTGTGCCAGCACATGTTCTGGTTGCCTAGAAACCAATTATCCAGCCTCAAAGACTCGGGGCGGGGTGGGGCAACCCACTCCAGCCCGATCTCCTTGGTTGCCTGCTGTAGTGCGGCGGCCATTTCAGCATCCGCCACCGACTGAAACTCAACCGCCGAAGAGGCGAGTTCAGAAGAGGTGTTAGCTTCAGATGGCTCACGCCCTCCCTAGGAAAGTTGGTTGTTTTTTTATGTAATTTGACATAATTTATCTGTTTTTCCATAGTTTAAAAACAAATTATCAATGGTAATATACTGTAATGAATTTTGATCATAAAGTCTATTCTGTAGACTTTCCGGTGCTCCTCTTCATAAACAGCTAAGAAGAGCAGCAAGCCCCTTTAATGTGGTACCTGCCTGGGGCATTTAATATTCTGCATAAACTAGAGTTAGAGTGGTTTATATATATATATATTGGATGGTGTTCACCGCTCCTAAGTGACCTGCCATCGGATGGGCATGGGCGAGCTCCAGGATGGCTTCCGTCTTGCTCCGGGGAACGACCAGAAGTTCCTTCTCCTCCCCCCTTCGCTGAGCGACACAGTACAGCAGACCTTGTTCCACCCGGGAGATCGAGTCATGGTTCTGGTCCCAACCTCAAATTGTAAGTTCCTGGCGTCCTGGCAAGGACCTTATACGGTCATTGAGAAAATGGGTCTGGTCACCTATTGTCTGCGTTAACCCGGACGAAAACAAACCGAACAAATATACCATATCAACCTGTTAAAGAAGTGGCATGGGACCAGAGACCAACTCGCAGCACTCAGTCTCACCGATCCCGTGGTTGTTGACGTCAACCCCCAACTGTCGGCTGCCCAGAAGACCGAGCTACAGCACCTGGTCGGTCAGTTCCAGGATGTGTTCTCCTCCCGGCCTGGGCAGACCAACGTCATCCAGCATGACATCAGGACGCCCCCTGGAGTGATCATCAGGCAACGGCCCTATCGAGTCCCGGAATCTCGTCGGCAGGCAATTGAGGAGGAAATCCTGAAGTAATGCTGAAGTTAGGGATAATAGAACCATCTCGCAGCCCATGGTCCAGCCCAATTGTGATGGTTCCTAAGCCGGATGGCACCCTCCGCTTCTGCAACGATTTCCGTCGGCTGAACGAGGTGTCCCAGTTCGACAGTTACCCCATGCCTCGGGTTGACAAACTTTTGGACCGGCTGGGGAGAGCCCGGTTATCACCACTCTAGACCTGACAAAAGGATACTGGCAAGTACCGCTCACACCTGCTGCCAAGGAAAAGACCGCATTTTCCACCCCCAGCGGTCACTGGCAATACCGGACTCTTCCCTTCGGGCTCCACGGGGCCCCCGCGACGTTTCAGCGCATGATGGACATCCTCCTGCGGCCGCGTAGGTCGAAACCTCCAAACCTACGCGGCCACCTACCTGGACGACGTGGTGGTCCACTCCGAGGCATGGGAAGACCACCTGGACCGGTTGCGGAGGGTGCTCTCGGAGCTCCGGCGGGCTGGACTGACCGCCAACCCCCGTAAATGCCACCTAGCGATGTCTGAGGCTAAGTATCTGGGCTTCCAAGTCGGCCGCGGCCTCATCCGCCCTCAGGAGAAGAAAGTGGACGCCATCCTCACCGCTCCTAAACCGGAGACGAAGTCCCAGGTACGGGCCTTTTTGGGGTTGGCGGGCTATTATCACTGTTTTATCCCTAACTTCTCCTCCTTAGCTGCCCCCCTGACAGATCTGACCAGGAAGGGGCAGCCTGAGAAGATACGCTGGACCCTGGCCACCGAAGAAGCTCTGGCTCGGATCCGGACGGCCCTGACGTCAGCGCCCGTACTCCGTGCCCCGGACTTCAGCTGCCCCTTCCTGCTGCAAACGGATGCTTCCGACTCAGGATTAGGAGCGGTCCTGTCTCAGGTCCAAGAAGGTGAGGAGCATCCGATCCTTTATATCAGCAGAAAGCTGTCCCCCGCTGAGAAGAACTACGCTACTGTCGAGAGGGAAGCCCTGGCCATCCGGTGGGCAGTCCTGGAGCTGCGATACTATCTCCTGGGCCACAAGTTCACCCTGGTGACCGACCACGCTCCCTTGCAGTGGATGGCTCGAGCAAAAGACACCAACGCCAGGGTGACTCGCTGGTTCCTTGCGCTCCAGGACTTCCACTTCGAAGTCCGCCATCGGGCCGGGGCCGACAACACCAACGCGGATGGGCTCTCAAGGAGTTGGACAGCTTATGCAGGTCTGTCAGGGGTCATTCCCCGCCCACCCCTAATCTCACCCCTTCTATCTCCATTCGTTCCCAGGGCCAGAACGACGCTTGGGGAGGGGAATGTGACCAGGGTTACCGGGCTCATCAGCGTCGCCCTGGCTACAAACCAGCTGCACCTGCACGTCCTCATCACCAGCGATCGGCCACCGCTGCTGCCTCATTACCAGCCCGGCTTTATAAGCTGCGTGCTCGCTACAAACAGACAGTCTGATGACTCGAGCTGAAGTGACGGCTAAACTAATCTCTGTTCTTCTTCCTAATAGAAAGCAGCGAGTGACCGATTGCCCCACTGGAGCATTGCAGGACACCCACTTTCACGTTCACGAAAAGGACACCGAGCACCAGCCGCACCAGCCGCACAGCTTCTTCTTTCACCTTTTCTCACAAGTATTGTTAATAAAATCCACCCTCCGGGGGTTGTTCACCTAAGCTACCTTGTCGAGTGATTCTTCACCCGTGACAATATATATATATATTATATGTCATCTTTTATGTCATATTCTTAACATTCTATTAAGTGTATTATTAATATACGAAAGAAAGCAATAAATGATGACCAAATTAAAAGATATTTTGATTATCAGAAATACATACTCTGTTTTAATGTTGCTTTAAATTGGGCTAGAGTTAAACAAACGGCAAAGCTCAACATTTTGTTTGCGTACCAGCAGGTACGTACAAGCAGGTCTAGCAACAAACATGATACTGAACTCTAGATAAGCCTTAACAAGCAAGCAAAATCCCAATATGACCCCCCCCCAAGCGTCGTTCTGGCCCTGGAAACGAATGGAGATAGTAGGGGTGAGATAAGGGGAGGGTGGGGAATGACCCCTGACAGACCTGCATAAGCTGTCCAGATCCAAGAGAGCCCGTCCGCGTTGGTGTTGGTGACCCCGGCCCGATGGCGGACTTCAAAGTGGAAGTCCTGGAGCGCAAGGAACCAGCGAGTCACCCTGGCGTTGGTGTCCTTAGCCCGGGCCATCCACTGTAGGGGAGCGTGATCGGTGACCAGGGTGAACTTGCGGCCCAAGAGGTAGTACCGCAGCTCCAGGACTGCCCACTTGATGGCCAGGGCCTCTCTTTCGACGGTTGCATAGTTTCTCTCGGCGGGGGACAGCTTCCTGCTGATGTAAATAATCGGATGCTCCTAACCTTCTTGAACTTGTGATAACACTGCTCCCAGTCCCGTGTCGGAGGCATCCATTTGCAGCAGGAAGGGGCAGCTGAAGTCCGGGGCACGAAGCACAGGCGAGGACGTAAGGGCCGTCTTGATCTTGGCTAGGGCTTCCTCAGCGGTTGCCGTCCAGCGTATCTTCTCTGGCTGCCCCTTCCTGGTCAGGTCTGTCAGAGGGGCGGCTAAGGAGGAAAAATTAGGGATAAAGCAGCGATAGTATCCCGCCAACCCCAAAAAGGCCCGTACCTGGGTTTTCGTTTCTGGTTTGGGAGCGATGTGGACGGCTTCCACCTTCTTCTCCTGGGGATGGATTAGACCTCGGCCCACTTGGAAACCCAGGTACTTGGCCTTGAATTGTGCTAGATGACATTTCCGGGGGTTGGCGGTTAGTCCAGCCCGCCGGAGCTCTGAGAGCACCCTCCGCAGACGCTCCAGATGGTCCTCCCATGCCTCGGAATGGACCACTACGTCGTTCAGGTAGGCGGCCGCGTAGGCTTGGTGCGGCCGCAGGATGATGTCCATCATTCGCTGAAACGACGCGGGGGCCCCGTGGAGCCCGAAGGGGAGAGTCCGGTATTGCCAGTGTCCGCTAGGGGTGGAAAATGCGGTCTTCTCCTTGGCAGTCGGGGTGAGAGGCACCTGCCAGTAACCTTTTGTGAGGTCCAATGTGGTAATGTACCGGGCCCTCCCCAAGCGGTCCAGCAGTTCGTCGACTCGAGGCATGGGGTAGCCGTCGAATTGGGAGACCTCATTCAGGCGGCGGAAGTCGTTGCAGAAGCGGAGGGTGCCATCCGGCTTTGGTACGATCACGATGGGGCTGGACCAAGGGCTGCGTGATGGCTCGATTACCCCTAACTTCAGCATTTCTTGTATTTCCTCCTCAATTGCCTGCCGACGAGCCTCCGGTACTCGATAGGGCCGTTGCCTGACGATTACTCCAGGGGGGCGTCCTGATATCGTGCTGGATAACGTTGGTCTGCCCGGACCGGGAGGAAAACACATCCTGGAACTGACCGACCAGGTGCTGCAGTTCGGCTTTCTGGGCAGCCGACAGGTGGGGCTTTATGTCCACAACCACGGGATCGGTGAGACTGAGTGCGGCTACCTGGTCCCTGGTCCCGTGCCACTTTTTTAAGAGGTTGATGTGATACACTTGCTCACTTCGTCTTCTTCCGGGCTGGTGCAGGCGGTAGGTAACCGGCCCGATCTTTTCCATTACCGTGTAGGGGTTTTCCCAGGAGGCGAGAAATTTGCAGGTAGATGTGGGGACCAGCACCATAACCCGATCTCCCGGCTGGAACTCCCGTGGTTGGGCTGCCCGGTTGTAGTGGCGTTGTTGAGCCTGCTGAGCTTTACTGAGATGCTCCCGGACTAATGGCATGATCCGGTTGATCCGTTCCCTCATCTGCTTTACATGCTCGATCACGGTGCGGTGGGTTGCCTCTCTGGCAACGTCTAGGAGGCCCCGAGGTTGACGGCTGAAGAGAAGCTCGAAGGGGGTGAAGCCAGTCGAGGCTTGTGGAACTTCCCGGATGCCGAACATCACGTAGGGGATCATTAAGTCCCAGTCCCGCTTATCCTCCGCCGCTACCCTCCGGAGCATCTGCTTCAGGGTCTGTTTAAAACATTCCACAAGCCCGTCCGTCTGTGGATGGTAGACTGTTGTTCTTAACTGCTTCACCCGCAGCAGCCTGCAGAGATCAGCCATTAGCCGGGACATGAACGGTGTTCCCTGGTCGGTCAGGATCTCAGCTGGTATTCCAACGCGGCTGGCCAACAGAAACAGCTCCTGGGCGATGGCTTTCGCTGTGGCTTTCCTCAGGGGGACTGCTTCTGGGTAGCGGGTGGCATAGTCCACGATGACCAGGATGTGTTCGTGTCCTCGGGCAGACTTAGGCAACGGCCCTACCAGATCTAATCCGATGCGCTCGAAGGGCACCTCAATGACGGGCAGGGGTATGAGCGGGCTGGGGGGAGGAGACCTGGGTGCCGTGATCTGGCAGGTCGGGCAGGCTTGGCAGAATGCCTTGACATCAGCGTCCAGGCCCGGCCAGTGAAAACGGTCCCGGATCCGCTGGATGGTATTCGTCGTTCCCAGATGACCTGCCATAGGATGGGAGTGGGCGAGCTCCAGGATGGTTTCCGTCTTGCTCCGGGGAACGACTAGAAGTTCCTTCTCCTCCCCCCTTCGTGACGCGACACAGTACAGCAGACCGCTTCGGACAATGAAGTGCGGGAGAGGATGTGCCCGTGGGAGGACGTCCTTATCATCAATGATCCGCACTTGTGCCCAGCAGTGTTTAAGACTAAGGTCGTCTTATTCGCTTCGGGAGCCGCCGGCGGAGGGCTTTGATGAACGGTGCAGCCCGCCAGCCAAGCCCGCGGTGGTGCCGTCTGTTCTGCCGTGGGCATGGGCTCGTCTTGGGGTGAGGGAACCGCCGGCCTGCCGACTGTGCGCGGGGTGCCTTCCGGCGCGCGGCGCTCCTGGACCACCCTCCGGGGAAACGGCGGCGCTCTGTCCCCGGCTTCCCGATGTTGGACGGCATCCGCCAGTTCGATCGCCTCCACCAGCTCGAGAATGGTGGCCGGGTTTCTCATTCCCACCGCCTGTCGGTGGGATCGTGGGAGGGCGCGGAGGAGGCGATCGATGACCACCCGTTCCACTACCTGAGCGGCGGTGGGCTCTCCTTCGAGTAGCCAGTGTTGGGAGATACGGGCGAGTTTGGCCACCTGGGCACGGGCCGGCACCCGGGTTTTGTACTCCCAGTCATAGAACTGCTGGGCGGTGCAGACGGACGATAGACCGAGCCGGGCTAGAATTTCTCGCTTCACTTCTGCGTGGGTTGGTGGGAGCGAGAAGTATGCACGTTGCGCTTCACCAGTGGGGAGGGGTGCCAGCGCCAGTGCCCATTCCTCGACGGCCCATCCCTCGCATGTGGCTGTGCTCTCAAACACTCGAAGGAAAGCTTCCACATCGTCGTAGGCCGTCATCTTCGGCAAGAGGTAGGTGGCTTGCGCTCGGGGGTCAGGTAGTGGAACATGCTGGGCAGCTTGGACACGGATGGCCGCGAGTTCTTCCTCAGCTCTGCCCTGCCGGGTGGCCAGATGTTCCACTATTTGTTGCTGGCGGATGCTCACCTCGGTGAGGCGTTGGAGCAGGTCTTGCACTCCCATAACAGGGCAGAGCGCGCGCCGATCTCTGCAGCAACTGGTGAATACAGAAAAAAAAATCCGTCTGCTAACAATGCTAACACTGGCCGGTGATCCTTCATGCAACGCCTGCATTCTCCACCAGATGTCACGGGTGAAGAATCACACGACAAGGTAGTACGAGTGAAGAACCCCGGAGGGTGGATTTTATTGACAATACTTTCAAAAGTGATGGGTGAAGAGAAGACGTGAAGCTGGTGCGGCGGGTGCTCAGGGTTCTCTCTGTGTCGGTGAAAGTGGGTGTCCTGGTTCACTCGCTGCTTTCTGGAGGACAAGAGAACAGAGGTTAGTGCGCCGTATGTTCAGCTCGAGACGTTAGTCTGTTTAGCTCAACGCATGAGCAGCTTATAAAGCCGCGTCGTTGATTGGAAAACAGCGATGACCGATCGGCGGTGATGAGAACGTGCAGGTGTGGATCTTTTGTTGCCAGGGTGACGCTGATGAGCCCGGAGATGCTCGACACACTTGCTTCATCCGATTTTTCCCCCAGGTGGTCTTTTGATGGCATTCTGTTGATTTTTATTGTCCATCTGGAGAAAGGCAGGCCCTTTCACCTCCCCAAAGAATAACTCATGGTGACCCTGTTCCACGCTGGACCAATGTCCCTTGCAAAGTTCCTCTTTACGTCCTCTTGGTGCTCCTGTTAAAAATAGAGGGGTAAATTGTGATACTTGAGGAACCTCACCAAGATGTTTCAAAAATTCAAACCACAATAAGGGATTACAAGTGGATTTTTTCAATTTGGACAGGGGTGCTGAGTACAAACACAGATTCAAGGGCAGTTGTCCGGATGTACTGGCCTCTATCCGTAACCAAGGGATAGAATTTTCATTTGTGATCCAGAACATTGCTGCTCTTAGCTGGGCTGCCCAGTAGTACCACTTAAGATTAGGCACCTGCAACCCTCCACATTTATATGGTAAATACAAAAGAGAGAGCCTCAGTCTGGGAACTGAGCCCAAATAAAATTGGAAAAAAGCTTCCTCATTTTAGTAAAAAAAAATTGGTGGTGGGGGTAGGGGAATTGATTGAAATAGATACAAGAATTTGGGGAGTACATTCATTTTTAATATACTAATGCATCCAATCTCAGATATGGGTAGAAGTGACCACTTATTAATTGATTCAGTGATTCATTTAGTTGTGTAATTGTAATTCCTGGGGGCCAAATTATATATGTCGGGTGTAAGACGCTCCGATTCTTTAAGAAATAAAATCATAGATTTGGACTCATTTATTTTATAGCCTGAAGAAGATCCAAATATATTAAATAGACTCAATAAACATGGTATGGATGTACTTAAATTGGATAGGAATAATATAATGCATATAAGGCTAATTTGTTTTCAAAACCATCAATTGTAATCCCTGATATATCCTTATTTCTTCGTACCGCACTGGCCAAAGGTTCGATGGCCAATGTAAAAAGCAACAGTGACAGGGGGCATCCCTGGCATGTGCCTCAAGAAAGCTGAAATGATTTAGAAATTATATTATTAGTAGGGATGTCCCGATCAGGTTTTTTTGCCCTCGAGTCCGAGTCCGAGTCATTTGATTTTGAGTATCTACCGATACCGAAACCCGATCCGATACTTTTATAATACATAAAGAAAAAATAAAGAAGAGCGAAGAAACAGATCCAGGATGTTCATTATTTTTTATTTAATTCACCTTATTTTAACATTCAACAACTCTGTTAACAAACAGATCACTTCTGTGAGGTGGCTTGAACAATCAAGTAATAAATAACACAAATTCTTCACTTTTGGACAACAGTAAATATAAAAAAAAAGTCTAATATAAAAACAAATAGCACCTCAACTTAAAATACACGCCAGGCATGTAAACAAATAAAAAAATAAAAGTGCCACAGTGTTTGCAAAGCCAGTAATGTGCTTTTAGGAACTGCACTCTTACTGTCATCACAGTAGTAAATTTCACAGAAGGAAATGTATGTTTTTCTTAATGAAAACTAACATCTCTACCTTGTCAGGTTTGAGCCTGTTTCTGTTCTCATCAAGGACGTTTGCAACGGCACTAAAAAGTCTCTCACTTTTCACAGAGCTGCAGGGGGCACTGAGATACTGGGTTGCAACAGCACCCATAGAGGGAAACTGATTAGCATGTTCTTTCCAGTACTGAAGTGGGTCGCTTTTCTTAGGGGTGCAATCCCAAGTTTACATATCTCACAGTTTGCTATGGCAATGTTGTTGTCATCAACTTTATAATACCTCCAGACCGCAGAAATACTCGCGTTTTACGCTTCAAGCTGCTTCCGTGTTCTACTTTGCTGGCATTTAACCAATAGCGTCTCTGCAACAAAGTGATGTCATGCCGCACATGTTGCTGTTTCTGTGTGGAGTCAAGAGGTCTAACTCTGTGCCACCGCATAACTATAGATGTGTTAAAAAAATAATAAGAATATATATACAGTGGGTACGGAAAGTATTCAGACCCCCTTAAATTTTTCACTCTTTGTTATATTGCAGCCATTTGCTAAAATCATTTAAGTTCATTTTTTTTCCTCATTAATGTACACACAGCACCCCATATTGACAGAAAAACACAGAATTGTTGACATTTTTGCAGATTTATTAAAAAAGAAAAATTGAAATATCACATGGTCCTAAGTATTCAGACCCTTTGCTGTGACACTCATATATTTAACTCAGGTGCTGTCCATTTCTTCTGATCATCCTTGAGATGGTTCTACACCTTCATTTGAGTCCAGCTGTGTTTGATTATACTGATTGGACTTGATTAGGAAAGCCACACACCTGTCTATATAAGACCTTACAGCTCACAGTGCATGTCAGAGCAAATGAGAATCATGAGGTCAAAGGAACTGCCTGAAGAGCTCAGAGACAGAATTGTGGCAAGGCACAGATCTAGCCAAGGTTACAAAAAAATTTCTGCTGCACTTAAGGTTCCTAAGAGCACAGTGGCCTCCATAATCCTTAAATGGAAGACGTTTGGGACGACCAGAACCCTTCCTAGAGCTGGCCGTCCGGCCAAACTGAGCTATCGGGGGAAAAGAGCCTTGGTGAGAGAGGTAAAGAAGAACCCAAAGATCACTGTGGCTGAGAGATGGGAGAAAGTTGTAGAAAGTCAACCATCACTGCAGCCAGTCGGGGCTTTATGGCAGAGTGGCCCGACGGAAGCCTCTCCTCAGTGCAAGACACATGAAAGCCTGCATGGAGTTTGAGAAGATGGTGAGAAATAAGATTCTCTGGTCTGATGAGACCAAGATAGAACTTTTTGGCCTTAATTCTAAGCGGTATGTGTGGAGAAAACCAGGCACTGCTCATCACCTGTCCAATACAGTCCCAACAGTGAAGCATGGTGGTGGCAGCATCATGCTGTGGGGGTGTTTTTCAGCTGCAGGGACAGGACGACTGGTTGCAATCGAGGGAAAGATGAATGTGGCCAAGTACAGGGATATCCTGGACGAAAACCTTCTCCAGAGTGCTCAGGACCTCAGACTGGGCCGAAGGTTTACCTTCCAACAAGACAATGACCCTAAGAACACAGCTAAAATAACGAAGGAGTGGCTTCACAACAACTCCGTGACTGTTCTTGAATGGCCCAGCCAGAGCCCTGACTTAAACCCAATTGAGCATCTCTGGAGAGACCTAAAAATGGCTGTCCACCAACGTTTACCATCCAACCTGACAGAACTGGAGAGGATCTGCAAGGAGGAATGGCAGAGGATCCCCAAATCCAGGTGTGAAAAACTTGTTGCATCTTTCCCAAAAAGACTCATGGCTGTATTAGATCAAAAGGATGCTTCTACTAAATACTGAGCAAAGGGTCTGAATACTTAGGACCATGTGATATTTCAGTTTTTCTTTTTTAATAAATCTGCAAAAATGTCAACAATTCTGTGTTTTTCTGTCAATATGGGGTGTTGTGTGTACAATAATGAGGAAAAAAATGAACTTAAATGATTTTAGCAAATGGCTGCAATATAACAAAGAGTGAAAAATTTAAGGGGGTCTGAATACATTCCGTACCCACTGTACATATATATTCGAGTCCTGATCGGGAGGTAACGTCCGATTCCGATAGAGTCTGAAACCACGTGATTGGGCCCGATTTCCGATCACGTGATCGGATCTGGACATCCCTAATTATTAGTCAATATCTCTGCCATAGGATTTGAATATAACATTTTTATCCATTTTCTAAAATAAGGACCGAAACCAAAATGGAAAAGGATATCAAAAAGATAGCCCCACTCCACCCTATAAAAAGTCTTTTCGGCATCTAGGGAGAGTAAAGCATAATCAGGGGCTTCTTTTTTAAAGTGTATGATATTTACCACGTGGCGTATATTATGAAAAGCTTGCCTATCTTTTACAAAGCTGTTTTGATCAGGATTAATTAATGATGGTAAATATTTATCTAGTCTACTAGCTAAGACTTTAGCAATTATCCTAGTGTCTGAATTTAAAAGAGTAATGGGTCTGTAAGAACCACATTTCATAAAGTCTTTCCCTGGTTTAAGAATTAAGGTTATGAGGGCAGAACGCATGGAGAAAGGCAGTTCTTCATTATTGAATGATTCATTTAACATCTCAATCATTGGGATTATCAATTTGTTGTGAAAGATCTTATAGATGTCTATAGGCAGACCATCTGGGCCTGGCGCTTTCCCACTACTCATACAGCTAATAGCTGCTGTCAAGTTTGCTTCTTCAATTGGTTGATGCAATGCTTTGGAGTCTTCCTCAGATAGAGATATTAACTGAGTCTCTTCCAAAAATGTTTTATAGAGATGAGTATTCCCTGGGGGTGATGATTTATAAAGATCTTCATAATAGTTTTTAAATGCCTTATTAATTTCACTTTGGTTCACAGTGTTTTGTCCATCTACAACTTCTATTTCATTAATCACATTTACATTTTGTTGAGCATTTATACGCCATGCCAACAGCCTTCTAGGCTTTTCTCCTTGGTCATAATATGTTTAAGTCTAGTTATATTAGTCGCAGCTTTAGTAGATGTAACGCCACGCCAGCAGAGGGAGCCCTTACCCATGAACTGACTGTTGCTGCTCCCTCTGCTGCCTCGTTGGTTACTTCCTGTTTGGTGGCCATAAAAGGAGGCCTACACCAAACAGGAAGCGCGAAGTATTGTTTTGCTCAGCGGACTCTACCAAGCGTTTTTCCTGTTTTCATTGCCCTGTTTTTGATTATCACGGTTTGGTTTCTTGTCATTGTTTTCCTTTGTTTTTGCCACTGTTTTGTCTGTTTATTGCCATAGTTTTTGCCAAGTTTCACAGCCCTGTTCATTTGTCACTTTTTGGACTGTTCTCTCTGGTTTTTGGACTCTGCCTGTTTATGTGGATTACACTTTTGTTTTGTCTTCGCTACACTGTTTGTTTGGATACTGACCCTGCCTGTCTGACTACAATCTGTAAAATAAAGCTCGCATTTGGATTTTACACGCTTCCTACGAGTCCGTGTTACAGAATACTTCGCCTCCCAAAAATCCAGCGGCTTCAGAAAATACAGATCGAACCATGGATCCAACATCACGACTCTTCCGCCTCCGCCAAGGTAACCAACCCATTGAGGATTATGTCACTGATTTTTGTGAACTCTGTCACTTAGTAGACTTTAATGACATTGCCCTAAAAGACATCTTTCGTCATGGACTAAAGGACTCACTTAATTACCTCATGCCTCGCCATACCCCTCACTGGACTCTAGAACAATACATCGACTTTGCACTCCGGTTGGCTGGTTCACAATTTACTGTGGGGGTAGCTGATGAGGAACCTTGCTATCCCCCACTATCTGCCAAGCCTGGTAATTTTTCTGCCATGTCAGGAATCATTCAAGTCACGTCAGAGCCCTTTCACGCCATGCCTGCCAAGCCAGAGCCTGTTCACGTCACGTCTGCCAAGCCACAGCCTGCACTCGTCAAGTCTACTAAGCCAGAGCCATCTCATGCCAAGTCTGCCAAGCCAAAACCTGCTCACGTCACGTCTTCTGCTCCAAGGCCTGCTCACGCCATGCCTGCCGCTCCAGGGCCTGCTCACGCCATGCCTGCCGCTCCAGGGCCTGCTCACGCCATGCCTGCCGCTCCAGGGCCTGCTCACGCCATGCCTGCCGCTCCAGGGCCTGCTCACGCCATGCCTGCCGCTCCAGGGCCTGCTCACGTCATGGCCGCCATCCCTGAACCAGTCCACAAGATGGCCGCCTTCCCCGAGCCAGTCCACAAGATGGCCGCCATCCCAGAGCCAGTCCACAAGATGGCCGCCATCCCAGAGCCAGTCCACAAGATGGCCGCCATCCCAGAGCCAGTTCACAAGATGGCCACCATCCTCAAGCCTGTTCACAAGATGGCTGCCCCGTCTGAGTCCGTGGCCAAGATGGCTGCCACGCCTGAGCCTCATCAAGCCAAAATCATCTCATCCGCATCTCATCCCACTATCTCTGCCACACCCAAGGCAAACCAAGTGATGCCTGATCCTCCAGTATCAAGTCAAGCTTTAAGTTCAAGTTGCAGCTGCGTACCCTGAGTCAAGCCATGTTGTTCCTGAGTCAAGCCATGTTGTTCCTGAGTCAAGTCAATGCTACAGCTGTTGTTCCTGGGAGCTGCCGGTTACAGCAGATCTTCATGAGCCAAGTCAAGTTGCTGCTGTCAGTTCATGAGCCGCTGCCACAGTTGATCTTCATGAGCCAGCCAAGTTACAGCAGAGATCTTCAAGGAGCCAAGCCGTTGCTGCTATTCCCGGTGCCAAGCCGCTACAGTTGACCTTCATGAGCTAAGTCAAGCCACAGCTGGACCTTTCATGAACTAACAAGCTACAGCTGGGATCTCCTGAGCTGCCGTCACAGCTGTTCACGAAGTCAAGTCAGGTGGCCTCCCTGAGTCAGGTGCCGTCACGGCAGGCCTTGAGCCAAGTCAAGCCACGGCAGACCTCCCTGAGTCAAGTCAAGTCATGGCAGACCTCCATGAATCAAGTCAAGAAACGGCTGTCCTACCAGAACCTCACCAGGTCCCCTCTGACCTTCCTAAGCCACCTCACGTCTCACCTGACCACCAAGAGCCTCATCACGTATCAGCTGAACTCCCAGAGCCCACGCTCCCAAGCCACGCAGAGCCCACGCTCCCAAGCCACAAGTCCACAGCATCCACACCCTCAAGGCCAACAGACATCCCACTATCTACTGTGCTGCCTGTAATGGCCGTTGCCATTTTCAGTGTGTGGGCTGCACACTGTGCTCCAGAGGTCTCGTCCACCCACGAGTGTGCTCCAGAGGCCTCGTCTGCCCACGAGTATGCTCCAGAGGCCTCATCTGTCCACGAATCTGCTCCAGAGGCCTCGTCTGTCCACAAGTCTGCTCCAGAGGCCTCGCCTGACTGCGAGTCTGCCCCAGAGGCCTCATCCAGGGTATCTGCAGGTTTCTACGAGTTAGATTTAAGACTTTTTAAGACCTTTTTAATACCGTACAGAATGAAATTTAAGACCAATTTTGTAGTAACAAATTTGCAAACACCACACAACACAACCAATTACCTTAAACTCTTTATTGATTTACAGAAAGAGTGAAACAAAACTGCAAAACATAGTCTTTGCACTGACTAATCATTAGGAAGAATATTGACAGCCATGGGCTTATGAAGATTTCAAACAAACACTGCACAGCAGTAAGTACACTGCATGCCATTAACCTGAACATTTGTTTTTTACTGTATTGATCTCAGTTCTTTGCCCTTTGCCTCCAACTCGGTCTCAATTTGCTGTAATTCACTTGTTTTTTCTTTATATCTCTTCCTCAGTGTGTTTGATTTTGTAATGAGCTGTGCCATCAAGGTGCCAGCTTTTCCTTCAGCTTCTTCTGCAAGCTGATCTGCATCCCTCTGCAGGCTCATAGATACCTGGACCAGAATTTTCTTTTTCTTTTTCAGGTGCTCGATGTTTTCTTCTAAAGATTTCCGTTTCTGTGCCTAGACATCTGTAATTTTCTTAGCCTTCTGCTGATCAAGGTGCATTCTATATCTAGACCTGGCAGATGCAGCTGAGGCCAGTAACTCTTTAGAAATAGGCACATTGAGGAGCCCCCCACAGATGTTGACATAATCGCATACCAGTCGATGCGTGACCATTGTCTCCTCCTGCATATTGCAGGTCTCCACTTCTTTGTTAATGGAGAATCCCCTCTCCACTGTAGCCTGCCCATGGGACAGGAGAAGCAGTTTCTTGCAAAAGCCCCACAACTCATCATAGCGCTCGGCAAGTACACCATGCAAGAACGTATCTAGCCTGGTCTCTGTGGATCGGTATGAGACAAGGGTCTCATTTTCAGCAGATAACATGTCACTAAACTGCTGGATTATCACATCACCTACAGAAAACAACAGTAAGGAAAAAATACTATTAATTTTATTTAAAAAAAAAGTATGCATATAAAGTATTAATACAATGTTTACACAAGCATTTAGAATAATGGCATATTTCACAACTTGATTTACTACACTTCAATAGAACTGAACTATTCTTTCCTACCAGCAGAGACACCTCCTGACAACTGTTGGGCTTGCAAAAACTTCTGCACCAGTTTTGTCATGTTGCTCTTGCACCAGTCAGGGTCAGACAACATCATACTGGGATCCAAACAGGCCACCTGCCTCACTACAGGATACTTTAATGGGCTCTTTTCCTGTACTTTCTGGATGATGGTAGACATCATTTTAAGACAGTCTTTCCTAAACTCCAGAACTGTGAGTTCCCCTATCTTTTTCTGTTTCTGTAGTTCCTGATGGGAGGATGCAAAAACCTATTATAACCTATTATGACCTTTTATGAAATCAAGCTTTTAGCTGAATCAAAATAACTTGAAAACAATACCTTAAGAAGAGATTCTGCACCCAAGCCTATGTTTACTTCCTTTGGGTTGACCCAGCTCTGATTGTCACTGACATCCAATCTGACCAGCTGAAGTGGACTGATATCCTTGAGTACTTCTTTCTTGACAAAACGCCTCAGCATACTCTGCCAAAACACACAAAAAAGTTACATTTACTTGAGTTCAATTTTAGTATACTACTGTAACAACTATTGTTGTTAGTGTTTGCTTCATCTCCTAGTTCCATAAACTATGTATGCCATTAAATGGAAAACTTCCAAACAAGATTTAAAATTAAATAAAATTATTAGATTAATTATTAGCATTATGAGAGTGCTGCACTGGAAATACAATACCTTCAACAGCTCAGCCAAGTCTTTGGCAAGGAACGGAATCACAGGCACATCTGTTTGATAGAAGGTAAGGAAAGGACTGAAGGTCCTTGTGATAGCCATGTAGAAATGTAGCTTTGCCAGAATAAGAGGATCTTTTTCAGCAGCTTCAAGAGTGTCATAAGATGCCGTTCGTGGATTTGGTATCTTCTTTTTCCTGACTGCATCCATGTACATGGTCACTGATGGCCAAACCTCCAAAGCTCTCTCCACGACTGGTAGATTTTCGAGCCACCTGTGTCCACAGAACGGAAGTGGAAATTTTGTGCATTTGGTTAGAGCCGTGAAATCCTCTCTCCTAGCTGGCGCATTGTGGAAGAGTATGTGCAAGGCCCTTAGAACCTTCTCCATGCGCCAAATGGAGAAGCCAAGTTTGCAGGCATTGTGGAGGGTGTGGAGGCCACAGCTCCCCACCACAATTAGCTGTGTGCCACCAAACTGCTCATGATGCTCCTGTTGCAGGAGATCTAAAAACCTCCAATTAACATTTGGTCCATCCATAGAAACAGATAGAAGGTTTTTCAAGTCCAACTGCAATGCACATTCCTAGGGAAAAGGTAAATAAATAAAAATATAAAAGTATATATACACACACACACATACATATACATGTATATATATATAAAACTTTTATACATAAAACGTTCTATTAAAACCATAATAGATTGATTGTTAATGAAACAATTAAACACACACACACATATACATACATATTATATATATATATATATATATATACACACACATACATATACACACACACATACATATATATATATATATATATATATATATAGACACTCCATATCATATAAGAATAATTATTGCTTCCAATGATACATAAAAATTTGATTTGTGATGGGTTGGTACTTACTTTGAAATGGTGAAGCAAATCCTGAGCTGTTCCATGTCCCATGAATTGTGACCCTAGGTATCTTGACTGGACGCGATCCTGCCCCCAAAATCGAACATGCAAGTCCAACTGCTTACTTTTGGACGTTTCATTAAGGCTCTCATCAAACATTAAAACAAAAATTTCCTTGTTAACATCCGCAACGAGGAGCTTGGTTATGTAAGGAGCCAGTCCAAATCTGGCAATGTATGCGGTTTTGTCTTTGCCACACTTAAATGTACGAGCGATTTCAGAGTCTGGAAACATAGTTCGGAAAACGTCACCGACAGCTTCGTTAGCAGTATAGGACTGATGCTTCGTTATCGTATGCAGACACCAGAGTACCTCGGCTCTGAATGTTGTGGTAGAGGCAAACGTTGCTCTGATGTCTGCTGGAGCGGAAACCGCAGTGCTTGAAGTTGAAGCTGATGCAGTCGCCGATGTTTGTGATGCAGCAGCGCTCTGTGGTAGGCCTACTGTTGTGGGCTCGACGGAGCAGAACTGGTAAATACCAGGTGTTTTCCGACAGGTTTCGGCACCCACTTTGTGTTTTTCACACTGCATGTGCGTCTCCAAAGCTTTCACTCCCATTGTTCCCAGTTTTAAGTTTTTTTTGCATAGTATGCACCGGACCTCGAACACACTGCCACTAACTGGTCTTAACCACGGCGCAAAATTAGGGTTATGTAACCAATTTTCACTAAATTTACATTTCCCCATGGCTAAACAAAGCTAAAGCTCAAACTTTTCACGCAGCGTTACCGTAAAGCCTGTGTCAAGCGAACTCCCCGCGAACGCGTATTTTAATTGGTTCCGCCCATTTTGTGATACGTGACAAATAGACGAAAAGATTTCAAATTAAATAAATAAAATCTTCTTTACAGGGTCGGTTAGATTTCATTTTTAAGACCTTTGAAACGCGAATTTAAGACATTTTAATGCTAATTAAGGCCTTATTTTTAAATTATGGAATTTAAGACTTTTTAAGACTTTTTAAGGATCCGCGGATACCCTGTCATCTGACCACAAGTTCGCGCCCATACCTCCTGAGGTGTCAGCGTACGCTGTAGAACCTCCTATGGAGGTGGCGTCCATTTATGAACTCACTGCCACGTCTGTCCAAGAATCTGCGCCCATGCCTCCAGAGGTGTCAGCATTTGTTGTAGATCCTCCAATGGGGGCGGCGTCCTCCCATGAACTCTCTGCCTGTCATGTCACAGCCACGAAGGCCTCCCATGAACTCTCTGCCTGCTATGTCACGATCAAGAAGGCCTATCGTGAACTTTCTGCCTGTCATACCACGGTCAAGGAAATTGTCCGTGAACACACTGCTCTGCTATGGATGTCACTAGCTCCACTGTGGATATCTCTGCTCCTGTCTGCTCTGCCTGCCCCGCAATGGCTTCCTGTTCTGCCTGCTCTGCCTGCCGCGCCATGGCTTCCTGTTCTGCCTGCTCTGCCTACCTCGCCATGGCTTCCTGTTCTGCCTGCTCTGCCTGCCTCGCCGTGGCTTCCTGTTCTGCCTGCCTCGCCATGGCTTCCTGTTCTGCCTGCTCTGCCTGCTCGGCCATGGCTCCCTGCTCTACCTGTTCTGCCTACCCACCATGGCTTCCTACTCTGCCATTGCTCCACGCCTAGGCCCTCCAGTGCACGGTCTGCTACTGCTCCAGCCCAGGTTCTCCAAGGTTCCACTGTCACCATTGGGCCCTCCAGCTACAGTCTGCTACTGCTCCACGGCCCAGGTCCTCCAAGGTTCCACTGTCTGCCACTGCTCCATGGTCCAGGTCCTCCAGTGCTTCACTGTCTGCCACTGCTCCATGGTCCAGGTCCTCCAGTGCTTCACTATCTGTCTTTGTTCCATGATCCAGGCCCACCTCCTGTTTTGCCTCTGTTCCCCACCCTCCTGGAATGTTGTTGTTTGAGCGCCAGGAGTCACTCCTGGGATTCTGTAACACCATGCCAGCAGAGGGAGCCCTTACCCATGAACTGACTGTTGCTGCTCCCTCTGCTGCCTCGTTGGTTACTTCCTGTTTGGTGGCCATAAAAGGAGGCCTACACCAAACAGGAAGCGCGAAGTATTGTTTTGCTCAGCGGACTCTACCAAGCATTTTTCCTGTTTTCATTGCCCTGTTTTTGATTATCACGGTTTGGTTTCTTGTCATTGTTTTCCTTTGTTTTTGCCACTGTTTTGTCTGTTCATTGCCATAGTTTTTGCCAAGTTTCACAGCCCTGTTCATTTGTCACTTTTTGGACTGCTCTCTCTGGTTTTTGGACTCTGCCTGTTTATGTGGATTACACTTTTGTTTTGCCTTCGCTACACTGTTTGTTTGGATACTGACCCTGCCTGTCTGACTACGATCTGTAAAATAAAGCTTGCATTTGGATTTTACACGCTTCCTACGAGTCCGCATTACAGTGGAGATGTCATTAAATTCTGCTTTAAGTAACAAAAGTTCCTGTCTAAGTTCAGGAGTATCTTTTCTGAGAATTTCTCCTTCTAAGGCTTTGATATTTTGTTCTAATATCATTTTATGGGTAGATCTGTTGGTTTTAGAACTAGTGAAGCTCATTTACCCTCTAATATAGGCCTTAAAAGCCTCCCATCTTATTGAAGCGGAGGTCTGATTTGTATTATATTCAAAAAATGAATCAATTTGGTTCCTACAAAATCAAGAAATTCAGGGTTATGTAACCATTTTATGTTTAGACGCCATCTAAATTGAGTTTTAATTGTATTTCTGAGAGTATATTTCAGCGATGATGCATGATCAGATAAAATGATACTACTATATTTACAATTAGATATACAATCAGTCAGGTCTTTTGAAATAAGAAAATAGTCTATTCTGGAGTAAGTATGGAAAGATGTAGAGTAGCACAATTTTTTTCTTTGTTGGATTTTGAAACCTCCAAATATCAGTTAAATTAAGGTCCTTTATGTATTGATTAATTATATTCCTATCCTGTGAATGTGAAGCATCCATACCAGTTGAACGGTCCAAATTAGGATCTAAGGTGCAATTAAAATCACCACCAACTATTAATTTACCTTGAAGAGAGGACAAAATTAAGAAGAGATTATGAAAAAAATATTGGTTCATCTCTGTTTGGACCGTAAACAAGATTACAATATTCATTAAGCATCCTACCAGTGACAATAACATATCTACCCGATGGATCACAGATAGTTTTTAATACCTGAAATGGTACAGATTTATGAATCAGCACAGCTACCCCTCTTGAATGTGAACCAAAGGATGCAGCTATAACCTGGCCTGGCCATCTTCTACGTAGTTTAATGACTTCGTCTGGCAATAAATGTGTTTCTTGCAGGAACAATATTTTAGAATGGAGATAGTTAACTCTATTCATCACTTGCTTCAATTTAATTAGATTACAGAGCCCCCGCACATTCCACGATGTCAGTATAAAACTAGAATCTGCTGACATTTGCAAGAAAATTTAATAGTCTAATCAACAAATATTGTTAATCCAAATAATACAGCGACCTGATCCATTGAGCACCATGTACAAATTTTGGTTCAAACAAAAGGTACCACAAAATAGAAGTATATATACATACATAGTAATAATAGTAAAAGAGGGGGAAAAAAAAAACAAAAAAAAAAACAACAACATCCGAACCATATAACTCCCCAGCACACGCACTACCACTAAAAAAAGTGCATGGCGAACATCCCTTTTATGACTAGAACCCGAGTTACGTACTTTAACGGTCCTCTAATAGGAACGTTACAAGGTTGCTGAATAAAGAGAAAAAAAAAAACTATCCAAAACAAAAAAATCCTTTTACATCAAATACACGCTCTCATAAAGCCTTCGTTAAGTGTTATGCCCGCTTAACCACAGGTGAAAATAAATTTACATTAAAGCCTATCAGCATAGAGCCAGTCTTGTGGACTATGAAATCCAAAATTACCAACCTTACAGGTTTACACTGTAGTGAGATTAAGAACTTAGAAAACGTAAAGAAGCAATAAAAAAACTTTAGCATCCACAAAGGACTACTCCGTAACGTGCTCCGCTTCCCCAACATTCTTTTGCAAGCCTGCGATGAATTTGTCAGCTTCTTTGGGAGAGTTGAAGAAATGACGACAGTCTCTGTAGTTGACTAGAAGTCTGCCGGGGAAAATCATTCCATACTTAATCTTCCACCTCAAATCGCTTTCGTTGTTTCAGCACCTCGGGCGACAGGTCAGGAAAAAATATAATGTGGTGGTTCTGGAACATCACTGTCCCTTTTTCCCGAGCTGCCCTCAGTATTCTGACTTTGTCGGCATAGTTGAGAAATTTCAGTATGATTGTTTTTGGCCTTGTGTTTCCAGCCCGATTGCCACTGGGTAACCTGTGTGCGCGTTCAATGATCACCAGCGCCAGGAAAACTAATTTAGTTGGCCTTATCAATAGTGTTGGGTTCAAATCCACCTAAGTCGAGTCCGAGTTGAGTCCGAGTCTTTAACCAATCGAGTCCGAGACGAGTCAGAGTCCAAAATGGGCCGAGTCGGACCCAAGTCCGAGTCCCAAAGGGTCGAGTCCGAGTCCAAGGAGACACTCCTGTTTGTCAGTATCTTAACATTGTTTTAACCCAAGGGTGCCCAAACTCGGTCCTGGAGGGCCGGTGTCCTACAGAGTTTAGCTCCAGCCCCAATTAGACACACCTGAACTAGCTAATCAAGCTCTTACTAGGCATACTAGAAACCCCCTGGCAGGTGTGTTGAGGCAAGTTGGAGCTAAACCAAGGACCAGGACTGAGTTTGGGTGCCCAAACCTCTAGTGGATCTTGCCATTTTGATTTTTGATTTCACAACATTTCAGAAGTGTCCATGCTCTGCTTAGCAAACTTAAAGTCATGGAACAGAAGTTATAGCTGACTTATGTCTTGTGACATATTTCAGAGTGAAACAAGTTTTAGAATGTGATAAATTATAGGGCAGTACGTGACTTTATTCATTGATATAGTAAATGTATAAAGTCAAGGGTGGGGGTAAAGGAGTTGGTATCTTGGTGAATGGGACCTTGGTATCTTGGTGAATGGGAGCAGAAAATGCACCTCTTTTTATTTCTGATTGTGGCTGTGTGTGTTTTGGGTTTTATGACATTTTTCTTAGATGAAAATGAGGCTGTGAGGGATAAACCTAGTCTTTACAATGGTACACACTGTGTATAAAGCTCTACGTATACTTTCCATAAGTCACAGCAAACTCACATCTGTTTTATTTTTGAATGCATTTATAGTTACATTAATTACAATAAATTACATTATATAAAAAAAAAATGATGTGCCATTAGAAAATCATGCACACCCAAGGTGGTTTTGGACCCATTAAAACTATTGCTGCAAAGATGTTAGAAAAATTATTTTTCTTTGAAGCTAGAAACTGCCACCATGTTTAAATAATAATAATTTTAATACAGCAAAAACTAATCAACTAATGTAAGCAAAACATTCTCAAGCTTACTGAAGGCAAGTAAACAGTCCAAGTAGGCCTATTACGTACAAACAAAAGGATAAATAACATATTAATCAAAAATATATTTTTAAAAAATAGAATCTTTTTTAAAAATAGATTTTTTTAGGTAGGTCTATCTGAAGGCTATCACAGAAATAGACTAGACATTTCTTGAAGTAATAAATGTTAAAATAAAACAATGCAAAATCTTCACTGTATACATTAAACATGATTCTTACTAAAGTTAATAAGTGATTCAGTCAGGAAAAGTGAGTGATTTTCTCTTTTTCTTTTGTTGTTTGATTAATGTTTATGACGCGATCGGCGGCTGCAGATTTACGCTGCTGTCGCTTTAAAATCTGACGCACATATCAAATATTTTGACGCATCAGTGTTTCTCCCAGCTGTTCAGGTTTACTTAAGACAAAACCGAATTTATTTACATAAATAGTCTCTAAGGGGCCGTTCACATATCGCGTCTTTTGCGCGCTCAAGTGCATTATTTTAAATGTAGACACGCGGCAGCCGCGCATCGAGATAAAAACATTTCAACTTTTCAGAACGCCGCAAGCGCATCGCGGGTCATGTGACAAGAACCAACCAATTAGCTTCATCCTTTCCCGTAACAACATTGAAAGCTCAGCCAAGATGGAGAAACAGCTGATCATAGCTGTACAGGGATAGCCATTTTTAAATAAATTTAGTAGCAGAGCTACAGCAAGTGATTTTTAGTGCTGGACATCCGTTTGTCCTTTGCTGAAACTTCCGCGTCTTCATTGAGAGCGCAGGTCATGTTTGCTTAGCAACGGCAGATATGCCATATACTTTACGAATAAACTATTGTGATTGTGATGTGTTTAAATAGTCAGATGAATTTGTAAGACCGCTTTGTGTGAAGGTAGCAATATATCATGCAAGTTTACATATTTTTGCTAGAGCTCAGCAAAACATGTCTGCCTAGCTGACCATCTTGCCAGAACTCAGCATAAAGGAATATCCGCCTGAACAGATGCCAGTTCAGTGAGGAAAATTAAACTAATTTAGTTGTACTTCGCAATAAACGGCAATATGCAAAACTGTTTATTTTTTACTGACACCCTACTGTGTATGGCATCCTTCAGTTTAACGTGTAACTTTATCTGATCGACGCGATTATTAGAGCTGCCACTATTGCCCATCATGAGATTAAATTAATAGCAGCACGCTGCTCAAATTACTCCCAGAGGAATAATCAGAGTGATTCACATTTATTTTTAATATTATTTTGTTTATTCTTGCAGTATATTTTTTATGATTTACCTCCTGTTTTTGTATACACTGTAAAAAATAAAAAGTTGAGTCAACTTAAAAATTTAAGGTAATCTGCTGCAAAGCAATTTTGAGTTTATTCAACTTTAAAGGAGGGAAGTTGTGCCAACTCATATATAAAAGTTCAGTGAACTTCAGTGAAGTTGAGTGAACTACCAGTCAGAGTTGGCACAACTTAGTTCTTGAAGTTCAGCAAACTCAAAAAAGCTTTGCAGCTGGTTACCTTAAAATTGTAAGTTGACTCAACTTAGTGGCACAACTTAGTTCTTGAAGTTCAGTAAACTAAAAAAGCTTTGCAGCAGATTACCTTAAATTTTTAAGTTGACTCAACTTAAAATATTAAGGTAACCAGCTGCAAAGCTTTTTTGAGTTTACTGAACTTTAAGAACTAAGTTGTGCCAGTAATTTTTTGCTTGAAGTTCAGTAACCTCAAAAAAAGCTTTGCAGCCGGTTGCTTTAGTATTTTAAGCCAACTCAACTGCATTTTTACTATTTAAATGTATAACTTTAAATCTTACATCCAGACTCTAAGCCACATTGTATGCTCCTTCACATCCTTTAAGAATACAAATGCATGCAGTATGAACAATACTGTAAATATAACACAAACAAGATTTTGTCATCATTACAGAAAGTATTTATTGTCATTCTGCAAAATGAACACAATTTAGCTTTTCTCCACTCAAACTATGATGTAACTAGGATGTGACTATTTACAATAAAAACACTCTTAAACAAAAAACACACACTTAAAAATTATTTTTTTAAATATTAAAAATATTAAAATTCTGCAGCCTTAAGTAAAGTTTTAAATCAAAAGTCACAAAAAAACTTTTATATAATTTAAAGGAAGCTAAACTTTACCGTCATTTTAAACGTTCATCTTGCTCCATCTATTATTTTGGCGCATCCATAATGCAACAAACACACTGGATCAAGAAGCAAAATATTTCAACTATTAACACAACACGTAAAGGAATAATTCAACCAAAATTATTCTGAAAATTTATCATTTACTCACTCCCATGTTGTTCTAAACCATTGTTCACACTCAACACAAATTAAAATATTTGAATGAAATTTGAGAGACTTCTATCCCTGTATTGAAAGGCTGGTCACCCAAAACTTCAAAGCGTTCATAAAGAGATCATAAATAATTAAATAATTAAATAAATATAAGTTAATATGAATTGAGCAAGTTAAGTCTCCTGAAGAGACGCAATTGTAGGGATGCATGAATTAGGATTTAGAAAATAGTACATTTGAAAATAGTTTATTTTCATTAATATTAGTATATTTATACCATTGATACTAGTTTTACTTATTATTTACATATATTATCTATTAACATTTTTGTTTTTCCTATAATGTAGTTTAGCCTGTATTAGGGTTTTACACACTCACACAAAAACTAAACAAAACAGCATGTAGTTTCAGTTAGGTACTTTTATTTTTTTAATTAACATAAACTTGAAGCAAAAATGAAAATGCTCTAAAAACAGTTATTGGCTAAATACAAATAATAAATGACAGTTGACAATGAACATGAAAAAATACATCAGAAAGTAAAAATAGAAATAGAAAATAAATGACAAAAGTTCCAGTGGAATAATGTATCTTCAGGATCCTCTGTGATGCCTTTAAGCCCATCAATGTGGTGTGATTGAGTGGCAGTTTTTCTGCAGATGATGAGGTTGTGAATATGATGCATCTGAAATACACAGTTGAGTTTACAGTTAAAGAGTGTCCATGTGTTTATGTAAAAACAATTATGAAGGCCATAAGCAAAAATTGACATATAAGTGTATGCCCTTCAAAATATTAAAAAAAGAAAAAGCGATTTAAAGTGGGATCTTGGGATAGTTTTATATAGCTTTAACACTTAGCATAGACTCAAGTAATAATTTTAAGAAAAATCTAACAATGAATAAACTCATTACCTCTATTACTTACTTACTGGAGAAGAGAGTATCCTTAACTGAACAGAGCTGGTCACACAAAAAAGAACCTAAAAAAAGAAAAAGACATTATTGGTAATGGGAAACAAGTTACAATATGAAAGTTAAAATTTTATAGACATTGTAAGAAAGAACTTCACCTGTTGAAACTGTGTTGATAGTCTGTGTAGCTGGATAGTTGATGTCCAGAAAATGAGTAATGAGGTGTTTTGACAGTTACAAATTTATTTATTTATTTTTTTTTTAAAAAGCCAGGAATAAAAAAAAAAACAAAAAACCTAAACTCGGTTCTAAGTAGATCTTTAAAGAACCATCTTTTTAGAGTGTACTTATAATGCAGTGCTAATTGACATAGCTTTTAAGCTATCACTGTATAGAAAACTAAAATATAATACAATTTCTGGGGGTTTTTTTAATACATGTTATATAAGGCTCAAACTCACAGCACTTGCAGAGATGGAGCAGCGTTTAGTGTGAAATGCGTGATGTGTAATGTGATCACGTCTCTTCAGAAGACTTTGTTTAAACCATTCGATTCTTATGTATTCGTTTTACAATCATTTTATGAACATTTTGAAGCATCAGAATTTTAGGTGAATAGTTTTTCAGTGAATGGACAGAAATATCTCAGGTTTTGATTAAAAATATCTTCATTTGTGTATTAAAGATGAACAAATGTCTTATGGGTTTGGATCGACATGACGGTGAGTAAATGATGACAGAATTTTCATTTTTTTGGATGAACTAAATTAAGCCAAAGAGGACAGCAACAGCAGTGGTAAGGCCATGTATATATTCCAACACAATCTGCGTCTCTAGTAAAAAAATACTGCATATCTTCACTGTATGGAATAAACTGACTCTTATTGAAGCTGCTAAATTTGTGCAGTGAAGAGGAGTGAGTGTTGTCTTAGCTTTTTATTATTATTATTTTTTTTAACATTAACGGAACAAATATCAGCAGGTTTATGAGGCTAACGTTAATGCACGGATCAAATTTACTGACACACAGGCGATTTTATCTCAGCCGTTGACTCCACTGATCTATAATAGAGAACTGGATAGCTCATGATGTCATAGAAGTGAAGCCACTGCGCCGCCATATTGCTATTCCCTAGTACTCGCAAACATTCTATTGAATGAATAGGAAATAATACGACTTTAATGAGAAAACATCACCTAACAAGTCAGCGTTTTCATATCTGACGTCTCACTGTACATTCTCACAACACAAACGTCCTAAGCATGTAAACGGTTATTGTTTAATGTCGGGAATTCCCTCTGCTTATTAAAAATATACATTACAATAATGAACATCATGAACATGATAAACATCGGACGTTTACCGTGTTTACAAATGACAAAATGCTCATTCTGAAAACTGAAAGATTTATGCTTTGTATACATATAATTTGCCTTGCACAGTTAATAATTGTTTGTGCTGTTTTGTTATAGTGTTTTTATTCGTAACGTTACAGGCTAAATGCATGTTTCAACAATGATGCAAAATAATGCAAATAATAATGCAAAAATAATGCAAAAATGTTAAATATAACATTTTAAAATGATTTAAATAACTAAAAACATAAAATGAAAATTAAACTTTAAAAATGAAACTAAAACTGTCAGCAGATGGCGGTAAGTCACTGATTTTATCACTGAATCACTTATTCAGGAATGAAGCGACTCTCTTTACAAATGGGTAATTGAATCAATGACTCAGATTCTTTAAAAATGCACGTTAATTCATAAACGGAACACAGCTGTGTTTGAATAGAGATGCGGCTCAGCTGTGACTTTGTTTCAGACTATTTTCATTAACGAAACTGAGCAAAATCAGGTAGTGTTATAGTCAGATAATGTAATTTAAGGCACGTAATATAACAGAATTTGCGCAATCTTTAAGAGTTTAAAATAGATGTTGCTCACTTAGGGACATTAAAATATGCACATCATAACTTGGAGAAATAACGCTGACTATTTACATTTGGTACGGATTTAAAGACAAAGCTTTATTTCCAAGATTTGAATTTCAATACAGCATAGAACAATATAACAGGCTTGTATTGTATTATTGTATTTTCGAATCAATTTCAGATACTAATTCCAGATATATGTTCATGTTTACTATTTCCTGCATAATTCCTTACGTTAAGAAATATATTTTGTGTTAGATCAGAACTGTGTCGGCAAGTGCGCAGCTGACACACCCACCTGAACGATTTCCAAACATCGCTTATCCTGCTCGAAAAGACGATAAATACTGCAGATAAGATTTTAAGTAAAAATTAATTTACATACACATATCATAAAAACTAGTCCTGTGTGACTGATACGCTTTAAATCAGGTGATTTTAGGTCAGAGGTTTAGCTGTGCGTCAATGGTGCTCTCTGTCGGTAGGGAATAGTAAGATGGCGGATCAAACACTTCCGGTGGCTTCACTGCCTGACGGCAGTTTAGAACGCAATGAGCGATCCAGTCATTATATATAGATCAGTGGTTGACTCTCATTTCAGACCTACAAGTGATTGTTTATGTAAATAATCACATTTTGACATAACTTTATGTGTATTTGACAATTTAAGCGAACTAAGCTGCTACAGAGAGATGAATTTGTGATCGCATATTTTCTGCACGCTTCGGTTGTGTGTCAATAAGCACGTTTATCATCTTACACGTCTTGCACTTTCACATATATGCACCAGTATCGCGGCATCACGAAAAGAAACAACAACTGTGTGCCAGATAAACTAGTAAGTTATATCGCCTAGCACAACGAAATACAACACATAATTAACCTCTATCTGGTTAATTATATACTCGTTTAATCGACATAAACATTTGAACTGTATCTATAAAAATATATCTGTATACATACCTTGCAAATGCTAACGTTAGCTGATCGTGCTTGGAAAAACAAAGCTAGCTAACTAGTTAGCCGCCAGACTTCATTCAACAATGTTTATTCTTTCTTTTAAGAACATTTACAAACCTAACTGTGTAGTTTATTTGGCTTACTTTCTATATTAAATCTGTGTAGAAAGAACTTACCTTAAAAGAAGACATCCACTCCCTTTGCCATCGTTGTTTATGTTTGAAGCAGTAAACTCTGTGTATAGTTCAGCGACGGCACTTTGCGCATGCGCAATAATGTCAAGTTGACCGCTCAAATGAAGAAATAAAAATACTGAGTTTGCTCGACTTTCTTATTTGTGTTCATTGAGAAAAATATAGTAAACATTGAGTTAACTTGTTTTTATGTGTAAACTCAACATTTTGCTTAAAAAATGTGTCCACTTGACTTACATTTTTTAACTGAGTGAACAATTTGCAAGTTGGAGTTTTTACAGTGTAAAGTGTAATGCTATTCAGTAGAGTGTTTTCATCAACGTCACACTTTGTTTAGTTACCCGGATGCGCGACAATTGCGGCAATATTCATATGTAAACAGCAGAATCGATTGCACAGTTAATGTTCCACTGAAGATGTTGTTCTACTAATTTATGCTGTCTAAACCACGGAAAATGTGTGAAAGCTGCAAAATCATATAGAGAAGGACTTAAGCAGGAAAGGGTGTTATATTTTGACAAACTAAAGTTAATACAGGGCTTAACGCTAAGCAGCGATAGTGTTTCCTTGATTACTGCTGTACACAAAGCTGCACTACGATTATTAACACTGCATTATAATGAATTATACAGATACTAACGTTAGATGAAAGGAAAATGCCATGTAAACTTTTCTGAAAACAGAGTTCCCCTCGGAGATATTCATATAAACTCATACTCCCAATTCATTATTATAAGTGTCTTCCAATATTTTGTACATTGTGAACAGTGAGATTGATCTGCCTGCTACAGTATTTTCTCCTCTTTTTGTCCGTCTTTGGCATTTCTGGCCCCATGTTAATGGCCTATTACAGACTAAATATAATAATAACATAATATTTCCACACAAATAACATTTTTGAACATGAATGTAGTGCAGTGAATGTACGTGTTGCACAGGCCATAGGGCAGTCCATATTGTCGAGCCCTGTAATAGGTGGTAAATATTTGTACAATCTGCCTCGTTTATCGCGGACTGATGACCCGACAGTTCTTCCATCTTTTTTTTTTTTTAATTGAAAAGTGACAGTAGATACACATATGTTACAGAAAAATCAACAAACAACAAGACAAACAACAAACAACAGTAACACCAAAAAAGGATTACTTGAAAAGCAAAGATAAATACACGAATAATCAATGTTTTCACAGCCGATATATAGAGAAAAAAAAATCTAATAAATCAAATTATAATAATAATAATAGTAAGAATAATAGTAATAATATTAATGTGCAATTCTATTATTAATGATAACAATGGAACACCTTAATATCTTATTTGAAGTGGGTAGGTTGTTGGAGGCAGTAGGGTTATTGGTAATAATAATTAAACAGTGAATAAGGGATTGAGGAAAATAGAAAAGAGAGAAAAAAAACATTAAAAAACATAATAAAATAGAAAAAAATAACAATATAGAGATCAGAAAAAGCTAGTTGATATATATTTTTCTTTTCCTTAAAATAATTAAATAAGTAATGGCAATGATATTGTTATTATGTTATTGTGATCCAATTTGTATAGAATGTTTTTTAAATATAACTTATTTAGCACTTGTTACATTAAACGTGCTAAGTGCTGTCATTACAAATGTATATAAAGTTCAACCACTATTTAGTTATTCAAGTTTATTATATTTATTAACTCATTTACTCCTTAAATTGATTTATTTATTCATTCCTTTGACACTGTTGTCGATTACCGTCATCCTCTGTAAAGATATATATATATATACATACACACACACACACACACACACACGTCTGGTTTATTATCTTTGTGGGGACTCTCCATAGGTGCAATGGTTTGTATACTGTCCACACTGTATTTTCTATCCCCTTACCCTAACCCTACCCCTAAACCTAACCCTTACAGAAAACTTTATGCATTTTTACTTTCTCAAAAAATCTCATTCTGTATGATTTATAAGCTTTTGTACCCATGGGGACCACAAGCCAGTCCCCACAATGTCAAACATTTCAGGTTTTACTATCCTTTTGGTCCCCACAATGTAGCAAAAACAAGTACACACACACACATATATACATACATACACAAATAAATAAAAAAATAATAATGGTGATGAAAAAGAATAAGAGAATTAGAGATAAAGGGAAAAAAAAGAATAATAATAATAATAATAATAAATAAATAAAAACTCAATAGGATGTAAGAAACTAAATTAAATAAATAAATAAATAAATAAAAGTAAGCAAATAATTTTATAGGATCTGAAATGTAAACAATGTTGAATAAAAAGAAAAGATGAAAAAGAAAAAGCGAGACAGGGAGAGAAAAGTGGGATAAATGGAAGGTATTAGGGGACTGTTGGTTTCAAACTGATAGTGGAGACAGATGGTGGAATATACCATGAACCTGTTACTTTTACTTTCTGAGGTCATTGGCAGGCCCCTTCTAGATCATTAGTGCACGACCCAGTTGCGGTCTCACCTTAATTGTCGACTCTACTATGTGTAGTTCATGGGTAGTAGTGCTGTAGTCAGTGCTTCCGCAGATTTTCTTCTCGCAACCATACTGTTTTTATTTACCAGACCCGTTGCCGGTTCGATGTTGTAAAAACATTTCGCTCTCTTCGAGACGAGAGATAGTACTTGACGAGAAAGAGAGAGAGGAAAAGAAAAGCCATGGAGACAGAGGAAAAAAAAGGAAAGAAAGTATATTTTGGGAAGAAAAGAGGAGGGAGGGGAGAAGAGAAAAACAAAAACAAACAAACAAAAAAAAACGAACATAAAAAAAAAAAAATAATAAAAAAAATTACTGAATGCCCCAGGAATGAATGAATAAATGAATACTAATTAGTTTATGAATGATTGAATGATAAAAGTAGTAATAATAGTAATAGTAATAATAATAACAATAATAACAACACTAAATAATAGCAACAGTGCATCCATGAATATACACATATCCATACATATACAGATGTAGGGCAGATGGTGCCATAAATTGAAAGTAGAAGATAGGAAATGTATTAATAATATATAATAATATATTATATTAATTATACTAGTAATGCTACGAATAAAAACAACTTGCCATAGCAAGAGTAATGGCAACATAACAAATATACATACAAACATGTGCATACTTATATAGATGCAAAGCATATAGTGCTTTACGTTAAAAGTACAGGATAACAACAGACCAAAAAAAGAAAAAAAAGGGCAGCTTATGTGGATTCATTCATAGAGTTGTATCCTAATAATAATAATAATAATAGAAAGAAAAGAAAACAAGAAAAGGAAACAAAAAACATAGTAGAGGACTGAAAAATAAATGCAGACCAAGATGAGCAAATAATTATAAATTATGATAATAACCATAATATTAATAGTATTCCAGTAAGATATATTGTAAACTTTTTTTTATTATTATTATTATTATTATTATTATTTTATATAGTGTGAATTTATTGTGGGGCATTAATTCACCAGTCAGGGTAGCTCAATATTTAAAAAAAGAGGCACTGGAACCAAACAGTTGTTTAAATTCAGATATCTTATGTTTTTCTGTGGCTATCTGTCTTTCATGATTAATGTAATCTCGTAATAATTGTTGCCATTGTGTAACAGATACTGTGTTTTTATTTTTCCAGTTGATTAAAATCGTTTTCTTGGCAATAACTAGAAACAGAAGGATAGGGGCAATGTAGTCCGGTGTGGGTTTAATTTGTGAGTGGTCACCTAAATTACACAGTAATGAGGTTAGAGGGATTTCACATTTAAAGTAAACAGATAGTTTAGCTGTAAGGTCTTTCCAAAATGAGGTAATTGATGGACAGGACCAAAGTGCCTGGAGATAATGATCTGAAATATTAAGTGTACAGTGAATACATTTATCAGAGTCAGCCATACCCATTTTAAACATTTTGTATTGTGTCAAATGAATTCTATATAATATTTTATATTGGATTAATTGCATTTTGGTATTTCTACTCAAGCTGAATGTATTCATACAAATTTGTCTCCAACAATTATTATCTGTAATTATGTTTAGGTCCTTTTCCCATTGCTTGATCAGAATTGAATATATAGTGTCTGAAGATATTAGTAAGTTATATAGTTTAGTTAATAATTGCTTTGAAGTACTAATCTTAATTATTTTTCCGAAAAGAACTGGTGGTTCGTTGAAGTTGTTACCAATTTTAGCTTTTATGGAATTTTTAATTTGTAAATAAGAAAGAAATTGATCTTTACCTAGATTGTATTTCTGCATCAGTGTTTAAAATTTGGCAAGTTTATTATCTATAACAAGGTGATGTAAATATGTGATTCCTGTATTTTTCCATTTTTTGTTAAAGATCGGAACCTTATTAAAGGTAAAATCAGTATTATGCTATATGGGAGACAGGAGGTGTGGTGTTGGTTGATTTGGAGTTAGTTTATTTACATTCCACCATGCATGTAAAGTAGTTTGAATTACCGTATTGTTGTATAAAGTGTGTTGTTTAATTGTGTCAGTAATAAAAGGTAATGAAATATTTTTGCATTCTGACTGTTTTAACTGTAACCATGGATTATGGGAGTAATTGACATTCATCCATTTACAAATATATTGTAGTTGTGCTGCAAGATAGTAAAAATAAGAATTACATAAACCTCCCATATCCTTACTTTTCTGTACAGTGCTGATACTTATTTTAGGATTCTTATTTTTCCAGTAGAATTTATTTATCTTACTATTTAATGTGTTAAATATCTTAACCATTTTTAGTGGGTTGTGTAGGGATCATTGTAAACAAATAATTAACTCTGGGTAATATGGACATTTTTACTGTAGCAATTTGTCCTAAGAGAGATATTGGGAAATTCATCCATCGATTAAGGTCATCTTCAATTGCTTTAAGTAGTGGTATGAAGTTTAAATTGAAGAGTTCTGATAAGTGAGGAGATATATGTATTCCTAGATAAGTGATATTGCCTACATTAAAGTGACTGTTTGTGAATTCTGTATTCTGAAAAGTTTTATTAATTGGTAAGATAGTAGATTTTGACCAATTTATGGTGTAGTCTGATACTTTTCAGAATTCATTAATGAGACTGATAACTTCAGTTAATGATTTTTCTGGGTTCTGTAAATATAATAAAATATCATCAGCATACAATGAAATTTTATGGGTGTTCTCATTTATTGTAATACCTATTATTTTATTTTTTTCTCTTGTTGCAATTGCCAGTGGTTCTATGAATATTGCGAATAGTAATGGAGAAAGAGGACATCCTTGCCTAGTCCCACGTTGTAGTTGGAATGATGGTGAAACAATGTCATTTGTGATCACAGATGCTTTTGGTGTGCTATGTAGTGTCTTGATCCATTGAATAAATGTATCACCAAACCCAAATTTTTGTAGTGATTCAAAAAGAAAGTGCCAATTTACCTTATCAAAAGCTTTTTCTGCATCCAATGATACAATAATTGTGTTTTGTGATTTACAGATATTCATGATATTAAATAATCGACGTGTATTATTTGATGAGTGACATCCCTTAATAAATCCAGCTTGATCTGGATGGTTGATTTCTGAGATGACTGTTTCCAAACGTGTGGCTAAGGCTTTACTAATTATTTTTATAGAGTGGTCTATAATTTGTGCATAATGAAGGGTCTTTATTTGGTTTAAGTAGGACGGAAATTAATGCGGCGTTGTAACGTGGGGAGTGAGACGAGAGGCGAGCGGATCCAAATGCAAGCTTTTATTGACAGGATGAGACAGAGACATGGTCAAACAGGCAGGGTCAGAACAACAGCAAACAGGCATATATGGAGCGAGACACAAGATTAGTCCGAGAGGCAGGCGTGGGTCGATCCGGGGCGAACGTAATCCGAGGGGGGAAAGGCGAGGGAATAATCCGTAAAACGAGCGAGCAGTCCAAAAGGCAGGCGGTGAGACAGACAAGACGAAATGGCCAGGCGAGAAAGCTAAACACTGGAAAAACGGGAACTCGGGAACTAGGGAACTAGGGAAGGCGATACAACAATGCAGAAAACCACAACATTAACCACAATGCTCCGTGGGATTCAGGGGGAAAGTCCGGGGCTTATATAGCGCGCCTGATTGGCCACAGGTGCTGACTCAATCAGCGCGATGGGTGACGGGATACGTAGTCTGGGGTGCAGTGCAACAGTCTGCATAATGTGAAAGAGTGAGAGCGACATCTGGTGGTGAGCAGACCAAAGATCACCGACCAGATTAATGACATAGCCCCCCCCCAAAGAGTGGCTTCCAGACGCTCCAACCCACCAACAGTCCATGGGAGCGGTGGGGCGGGGGCGAAATAGGGCGAGGGTTGGAGGGCCAGGTCCTTGTGGAGGACCAGGCGATTGAGGCAGGACCAGCAGGGCAGGAGCCCTCCAGGGCGGAGCAGGAGGTGCAGGGACCCTCCAGGGCGGAGCAGGAGGCGCAGGGACCCTCCAGGGCGGAGCAGGAGGTGCAGGGACCCTCCAGGGCAGAGCGGGCACCCGCGACATGAACCGGGACCTGGAGAGAGCAGGGACAGAGGAGGCAGACAGAGCGACAAGGAAAGAGACAGAGAGTTCGTAGGCGCCCTTCATGGCCGTGACAGGGGAAGCAAAGAGTCCAAACATGGCCGGTTCAGGACCTGGCATGGTACTCTGGCTAGGTAAGGGGGATTGGGCGCTACCACCGTGCAAGGAGCTAGGACAGACGTCCCCGTTGAACGAGGTTCCACAGCCTCAGCCGTCACCTCCAGGGAAATTGCGGCGAGCATAACAACCATTGAGGATGCCGCAGTTGACGCTGCCACCTCCAAAGGTTCTGCAGTGTAAGCCGCCACCTCTGGAGACTCAATGGTGGTATCCGCGACCCCTTTAGGAGAATCTACAGCCAGCATTATCGTCTCAGGGGGCACTGGCGCAGACTCATGGTCAGCTGAGACCTCTGGAGCAGATTTGTGAACAGACAAGATCTCTGGAGCAGACCTGAGATCAAACGAGACCTCTGGAGCAGACTTGTGATCAGACGGGATCTCTGGAGCAGACTTGTGATCAGACAAGACCTCTGGAGCACAGTGTGCAGCCCACGCACACCAAATGGCAACTGCCATTAAGGGAAGAGCAGCAGCGGGTGGCAGGACCTCTTTAATGGTGGGATTTGAAGGCGTTGATGCCACTGGGATGTTTGCAGCCTGCACTGACACTAGTGGTGGGTCCAGCACGCTGGCCATCATGATAGGCCGTAACCTTGGGCCGTCAGACGAGACGTGACTTGACTCTGGGCTGTCAGACGAGACGTGACTTGACTCTGGATGACCAGCTGGGGCGTGACTTGGTTCGTGGAGATCAACTGAGACTTGACTTGGTTCATGGAGATCAGGAGTGACTTGACTTGGCTCATGAGGATCAGCAGTGACTTGACTTGGCTCATGAGGATCAGCAGTGACTTGACTTGGCTCATGAGGATCGGTTATGGCTTGACAGCTTGTGAAGATCAGCTGTGGCTGGACTCGGCTCATGAAGACCAACTGTGACGTGACTTGGTTCACTAAGACCAGCTGTGGCTTGACATGGCTCAGGAAAATCTGTTCTGACTTTGATTGACATAGGAACCACAGTTTTGACTTTACTTGGCTCAGGAACAGCAGCTTTGATGTTGCTTGAATCAGGAACGGCAGCTTTGATTTTGCTTGACTCAGGAATGACAGCTTTGACTTTGCTTGACTCAGGAACCACAGTTTTGACTTTACTTGGCTCAGGAACGATTGCCTTAACTTTGCTTGTCTCAGGAACGACTGCTGTGACTTGACTTGACTTAGGAAGAGCAGCTCTGAGGAAACTCTTGACTTGACTGGGAAAAACTTAAACACAGCTGCAACTTGGCTGACTCAGAAAACACAGCTGCAGCTTGACTGGAAAACACAGCTGCAACTTGACTTGACTCGGGAAACACAGCTGCAACTTGGCTTGACTCGGGAAACACAGCTGCAACTTGACTGGACTCGGGAACAACAGCTGTAACTTTGCTTGGCTCAGGGGTGGCAGCTGTGACATGATGGAGCGTCGTTTTCGCCGCCATCTTGTGAACGGGCTCTGCCGTCGCCGCCATTTTGTGAATGGGCACCGCTTTCACCGCCATTTTGTGCACGGGCCCCGCTGTAGCCTCCATTACGTGAGCGCGCCCCGGTGCCGGTGTGGTCTCAAGGTCTCAACGTTGGGATTCCTACCTGTCTCTACTTACCTTCCTGGACGGATCGATGCAAGGATTACTGGAAACGAACTTTAAAGGATTATTTGAGAGATAAGACTTTGAACCGTTTACTGCTATTTGCTTCCATCTTATGGATATTCCTCACCCGTCGCACAAACCACGCCCAGATTGTTTTGTTTACGCTACATTCGTTTTAATGGAATTTTTTTAACAACAATTTCAAGTCCATTAAATAAGGTTTTGTTTCTTTGCAACGCGTGTATGTGCAGTAGTTAAACAAATCTTTAATTTGTGTCTTTATTTAATTTGAGTAGGAATATTGCTGTGGTTAAAGGGACATGTCAAGCACTTTATTTTTCTTTCTTTTCTTTTTTAAAAAAATATTGCTAAAGAATGAGTGATAAGCTATAGTTTTGTATAGTGCCTATAATTTCGAATTAGTGACAGAGAGGATGCGGTGAATTATCTGTGATTATTTAAGTTCAACAAATTATTTATTGTTCAACAAACATTTATTTAATGTTCAACAAACATATATACATAGGTGTTGAAGCAAAAATCACAAAAAGCACTTTTAACAATACATATACTGTAGCTTCATAGCAGCATTACATAAAATGCATGTTTCTGTTACTATGAAGCGAAATCTGGTATGTCAGAAATGACTGTCAATGTAATATCCATATGTGACCCTGGACCACAAAACCAGTCATAAGGGTCATTTTTTTTTTAATTGAGATGTATATATCAGCTAAAATATGAATAAATAAGCTTCTATTGATGTATGGTTTGTTAGGATAGTTATTTGGCCAAGAAACAACTACTTCTGGAATCTGCAAAAAAAAAAAAATTGTCTCAAATGTCTAGATGAAGTTCTTAGCAATGCATA
This sequence comes from Labeo catla, assembly GCA_012976165.1. Lineage (NCBI taxonomy): Eukaryota > Metazoa > Chordata > Actinopteri > Cypriniformes > Cyprinidae > Labeo > Labeo catla. Next base: position 85,582 of record VONZ01001541.1, read on the forward strand.
TTACTAATCAAAAAAGTAAGTTTTGATATAGTTACAAAATATACAAATATACCTGTGCTACTTAAGACTGCTTTTGTGGTCCAGGGTTGCATAACAGAAATGTTTTTAATAGAGGTCTGTCAAGTCAAGTTTATTTATATAGCACTTAATACAGTAAAAGCAGCTTTACGGTGTTAAACAGGAATAATAGTCAATCAATAATGCAAATAAAATTAAATTCTCCTGAAAAGCAACTCTAAAAAAAAGGATAATATTGAAGTCAATTTCTCTGTTAAAGTCAGCTCTTCACTGAGTCAGTGAAGTCATTTTCCAGCTCAGCTGTGCCCATGGCTGTCTGGGTGACAAGGTGGATCTGTCTCTAGGGCACATCTAGTTGTCATGGTCTCAGCTGACATTCAGAGAGGTTGTGACATCATTCAGTTAAGCAGAAACATGTTAAGGCATTGATTACATATTGTGATCATAATGATAATTTTGCAGTTTTGCATGTTGATTCAGAGTTGGGATCATCTGAAGTTCTTGCAGGGGTTGTTGTCATCTCTTCACAGAGTTATATTACATATAAACAATTACTTGAAAACCCTTGCTCATTATATTTCACTTATAAAACTAAATATGTGTCTCATTTGGCAATAAAGTACGTAATAAAGCTTTTCCTATTCTAATTGATGTTTAGGAGAGGTATTCTATTCATGTGAGGTGCCAAATGATTATGAGGTTAGTGATGTATACTGTCTCTTGGAATATTAGCCATATATGTAATAATTCATCATCACAGTATCATATGTTTTGCCTATGTTCAACATGAAAAAGTTGTGGTTGTCACAGGGCTTTCATACAAAAGACAGTATGGAAACTTGAAAAGGAATCTGTGAATCAGTAAGAAAGATCCTACAGAATGATTCATTTTTAATTGTTAAACACCTTAAAAATGTAAACATGCCACACGTATAACACACATATAGTCATATGAACTGTATAAAAAATACCTTCCTGTGTTCATCATCACACATACTATAGAGTTTGGCTTTAAATCTGTTCATCATGTTTTCTACTGTCAGGAACACAAGTCTGGCGAGGGCTCTTGAGAGAGTAGTCTGTCAAATGAAAAGCAGGAGTCATGAACTGAAGACAAAGTGTTCTCTACATGTTCAGTGAAAGACATCAGATTCACAACATTTAAATTCACAAACCTAACTGAGCATAATGTACAGTACAATACAGACACGCTATATATAAAATTCAGTTTCAATTCAGTTAATTTATCTGATTATATGATTCTATAAAATTGAATACAGAATTGTTCTAAACAGATATCTAAGCCTATGAAAAATGTTGATTTCAGATCAGTCATATGTCCAGGGAAGAGGATACAAAGGCAACAGTGCAATCAAGAGATTGCAGACATTTAAAAAAAAAAAAAAATCACTTAAACTCAAGCCAAAGCATCTGTTTTTTTATTATTATTATTTTATTTTATTTTATATTAAGTAATCACTCAGAAAAAAAAAATTATTTGATTAGGAACAATAGTAAACTCCAAGTCAATTAACAAGACTTGTCAATAAAAACATAATGGACTTTGCAGTTCGTGTTTACTTTAGGTAGCCTACTGCTAATTTTAACTTAATCTATATTTGTTAATTAGAACACATATGACAGCACACTACAGACACAATGTTTTACAGAGATATTGAAAAGAAAATACTTACAGTTGCACTTCAGTTCGCTGAGGAGTTTGATCATTCATTGAAACGAGTCCCATGTTAACGTGGGCGTGGTTTGTGAGCGTGACATGGGAGCATGGTAAACTTCCTTAAAACTATATGCAGACATGGACACTGCGAAATCCAAGCACTTTATTATGCATACCAAATGTATACAACTGGTGAAATACGTTTTTTAATCTATGATCTGTGGAATATCGAATGTGACGAATCTGTCGTCGTCTAACATCTGCAGGAAATCCAGGTAAACATACTTGCATGCATGCGCGCATCCCCAGTTAACATGATCCCCAGTTGATCCATAACACCGGCGCTGGTATTTTTTCTGTGGCTAAGGCATGATGTTACGTCCAAAAAAGTAATCATCTAAAAATCATTCAAGGTTTTCAATGCTCTCCACAGTTGCTGTGAGTCCACTGTATTTTATTTAAATGTATATGGATTGAGATGAAGAAGAAGAAGACAAGTTTATCTCTTATATAACTTTTGGGATTGTTCGGATGTTTACAACGCTGATGCCGATGTCGCCATCTTGGATCACGCCCGCAATCACGGGAGAATCACATTCAGAGTGCCATCTCTTAGTTGGCAGTTCTTTCTTCTATTTCTTATCCCCACATAGTGAATTACTTTTGTTTCATTGTGTTTTTTTTGCCAAGCCCATACACAAGAACCGCTTGGTTCAATGGTCCAACCTCCTGACCAGACTTAACTGATTTTGAAAAGCTAGCTGTATCAACGAACTTTTTTGTTATATTTGCTGTACCAGGTATCAGTACACTCAATTAAGAGTGCAAACATGCCGTTTGACAAACGCAAAGAGCGATCAGACATTATCGACACCAGTATGGATGTCCACAATTATGCTTCTCCTGCTGTAAACGAGTTTGATCTCTGCGTGACTTCACTCCCTGTCACTCCTAGCAAGCCACCTGTTCCCAAAAAAGGTAAACCTGCAAGTCCACACAAGGCCATCATTTCCACACTCTCCTCGTTGATCAATACTTGGTCTGACGTGCTTGAAGGAATGATTAGCGCTAATGCTCTTAAGATAGAAGGGCTAAAGAAAACGATAGACTTTGTATGCGCCGAAGTACGAGATCTGAAGAAGAATGTGAAAGATGTAGATTCCAGGCTTAAAGATCAGAAATGTCTCACGAGCACATGGGGAACGCGCATCTCTGTCTGGACAGATACTCTCGCAGGTGGAATTTGAGATTGTTTGGAGTGCCTAAGACTTTTAAGGAAGATATCAGATCCGAGGTCATTCGAATCTGCAGCGAGACTTATCCCAAGGCCAAGAACAAATATCCTGACGTGGTTGACACTGTGCATCGGCTAGGGAGAAGAGGTGACAACACAAAACCTTGTGCCATCATCATGCAGTTTACCCTGACAGGTTATGTCAGCTAAGAAGTCCCAGAAAGCTGCTAAGAAGTCCCAGTTTCTCAAGGACAACAACCTGCGCTTCGCGGAGGATCTAACTGCGCTAGACCAGGAGAGACGGAACAGTTTGTGGCCAAAAGTGAGAGAGGCGAGGGCTGCTGGAAAAACAGCCTATCACATCGGAGCGCGTGCGTTCATTGAAGGAGCGTAGATTACTTCCTGAGTTCCATATGAGGATTGTGTACTTCTTCAAAGACTGTGACTGTTACCTGTCACTATAGCATTTGAGCTATCATCGTAGTACAGCTGGACCTTTAATTTGGTAATTTGAAATGGTCAGTTAAGCTCTGTTCATCTCAGTTTTCTTTTCATCTATCAGTCAATAGTGACTTTTTGCCTTTGTTTTGATTCGTGTTAACAGCTGTTAATTGCTGTTTGTTTGTCAATGTCGATATTCATTTCTCTTAATGCCAAGGGTCTAAGAAACAATGTAAAGCACAAAGCCCTCTTTTTGTTTGTTAAAAACCATGGTTCAGATTTTTGCTTTTTGCAAGAAACCCATTCCACACAAGATGATGTGAAACTTTGGAGATCCCAGTGGGGCAGCGATGTATGGATGTCACACGGCACTGTCACAGACTCTCACACACACACACAAGGCAGGATGAGACGAGAGGTGAGTAACAGTTCAATCCAGTCGTTTATTAAAACGATCGTCAAAGTTAAACACAACGTAATGATGAACATAGAGTCTTAACTGTAGTGTGTGAGTCAAATCAAAGTCCAAGCGTGAGCCACGCCACAAGTTCAGGAAGCACCGGAGAATTCCACAAAGACTTAGAGAACCAGGAGAGAGACACAGCATGTGAACGGTAGACCAGACAATGAGTGAATGCAAGCGAGTCCATTATATAGGGCGTGGCTCAACGAGGTGCAGGTGCAGGCATTCAGAATTCGGGTGATTCAGAACGAGTGGGTGGTGCTTGAGGAGGTGTGTCAGATGGTGGTGGCTGTGGTGAATGCCTGACAGGCACAGAGCGATCAGCAGGTGTCACCATTTTAAAAAACAAGTTTGCTGGAGAGATGCTACACCTTGTCAGTGATCCAAAGGGTCATTTTCTTTTGTTAGTGATTTCACTTGGTCAGACCATCTTAGTTTTATTAAATGTGTATGGGTACAATTCATCTAAAGAAAATACCACGTTAATGGATGTGATCAATGAAAATATACAGTACTGGTTAAATACTGTAAGTACCCCAATGCTGTTCTTATTTTAGGTGGGGATTTCAATATGGTTTTAAACAGTGATTTGGATAGGTTTCCCCCTAGAGCTGCTTCTATAAGTCCAATTATGAATAATTTTATGTTGCGTTTTTGTGTTGTTGACATATGGAGAGAAATATATCCACAGCAGAGACTCTACACATGGAGCAGCAAGGACCGTTCTAAGCAGTCTCAAATAGACTAATGGCTTACTTCCCAAAGCCTAGCAAACAGGTGTAAATCAGTCTGCAGTTATGCTACACCTCTTACAGATCACAGTGCTATCTCTCTCAAGATTTGTCTTTCCGTTTTCCTTGATTTCAGCTCATCTCCTTCTTATTGGAAATTGAACAACTGTCTTCTCCTATTTGAAGATGTTAAAAAGAATATTACATTACTGATTGAGCAGAACTGGAGAAGAGCTTTAGTGTTAAATTCATATTGTTGCCAGTGGGAGCTGTTGAAGTTTGAAATTAGTAAATATTTTAGAAAATTTGGTAGCGATTTAGCTAAACTTAAGAGAGCAGAAGAAAATAAGGTGGTGTCTAGAATTGCAATACTTTCTTCTAAACCCCCAGAACACTTTTCTGAATCTGATAAGCTTGAGTATGCTGACCTGCAATCTAAATTAGATGAGATGTACACTTATAGGGCTCAGGATGCTTACATTAGATCAAGACAAAAATGGATGGAGGAGGGAGAATGTAACATAGCTTATTTTTTCAGATTAGAAAAGTGTCGCTTACATACTTCTTTAATTGAAAGTCTTAATATTGAGGGTACAGTCACTAATGTGATCTCTGTGTTAGTGAAATTACTTTATCTGAAGTTAGTAACTCAATTCTAGATCTCAAAAACAATAAATCTCCCAGAATGGACGGGCTTACCGCAGAGTTTTATAAACAATTCTCTGAAGAACTGTCTCCTTTTTTACTTAGGGTTTTTGAAGAAAGCATACAGAATGAGGCTCTCCCCCTGACTCTCACTCAAGGTCTAATTACTTTAATTCCGAAACCCAAAAAAGATTTGCTTTTAATTGACAACTGGCGTCCTGTTTCTCTGCTTAACAATGATTATAAAATTCTAGCTATTATATTTGCTAAAAGACTAAAATCGGTACTTGGTTCTGTAATAGATGACACACAGTCAGGTTTTTTGAACAAAAGACACATTGTTAACAATAACAGTGTTATTGTTATTGTTGATACAGGTTGATACTTGATCTGTTAGATTATTCAGACTTAAAACAGGAGGAGAGCTTCATTCTCTTCTTAGATTTTTATAAGGCTTTTGATTCTTTAGAGCATCAGTTTATTTTGGATTGAATTCTCTAATATTATCAGTCACAATGTGCCCCAGGGTTTCTCTTTGCTTTTTAAGGATGTACTGTTTGGCTTCTTTAATATACAAAAAGATAAAATTAACAAATATTTTATCATTAACCTATTATTACTACTTGCAAAATTTCATATTCACCGCTGCAAATTCACTCAACAAAATCCTTTATTTATCATTTTTATAAAAGAGGTTCAACAGTGTATCCAAACTATTTCATCATCCAGAAATCTTAAGCCTTCTAAAACTGTCAATTTATTTAATTTTTTTAATTTATATTGTTAAAGGGTTTGTTTTGTATTATTTATTTTATTCTATACATGTATAATGCTGACATTTTTGTACTTTTGTGCTCTGTACCTTGGCAATAAAAAAAAAAAAAAAAAAATCACGGAGGATATAACTCATTTATGATGATCAGTATTGTTTTGGAATAATCGTCTATGGGCTGGAAATATTTATTTATTTGAACAATTTTAATTTGATGTAATTATTGAGGATTGCATCGTAAAGCAACATAAAACTGTGAGCATTATTGTTAAATATACGTTTCCTAAACCTTTCATTTAATAGTTCAAAACAGTTTTTAGTCGTAATTAATATTTTAAGCTTTGGCTAATTGACATGCTCTTTAATGTGAAATGCTGTTTGTATTGTTTTCTTGCAGTTTTGTAATAACATAATGGTCAGACTCTGAAGTGTTGCACATACACATACAGTATGGCTTGCGCTCTCCCCTTTAAGTCATGAAATATACGTCGGTATATCATAAAGCCATCTTCCTTGGTTTCACAGTATGCAATTAATGATTATGCAATGAGTTTGTTATTTAGAAGATGTATCTGTGCTGAATTTTACATAAATAGATCACAACTATCTCGTGCTATGGGCACAGCCATTGATAAATGTTGCAGCGGAAGTTCCCTTTCGAGGAACTTGAACTGCGTCCTCTAGGGGTCGCTATGGGGAACGCCATCTGCGTGACCCGTGTCTGAAGTCTACATACAAAAATATAAACAAAGTTGGCCGGCGACAGCCTATGACGTCACTTCCGGCGTGACTCTTCGCTGCCAGTGCGTCACTACCAGTGCGACCATAGTATAAAAGGACGCCAGTAGAACAGGACGGTCTCTTCTTCGTCTTCACTGACCTTTTGTCTGTAACCAAAAGCTCGAATTGAGTGCATGTTTTCTCACCAAATGTTTTAGTACGGCTCGCGTGTGACGATGCGTGGTAAGGAGCAAGCGCTCTTTGCTCCCGTGGAGTTTATTGTGCTCTTTGCTTGTCTCTTGCGAGAGACAAGCACGCTCTGATACCCGCACCTTTCATACAGTCCTTATATGGTGAGGATTAAGCGAATATCGGCTCTCGAGGGAGTTGAATGAGATCATCGCGTTTATTGCTTGTTGTGAGAGGCAGACACGCTCTCATACCCGCTTACACAGGGCTCGCAGGCTGTGTGTGCGGTAGCCAGCTGCGCCTTCAGCTCTCGAGGAAGTTGAATGCGATCGTCACATTCAGTGCTTATTTCTTGCGATGGACTTACGAGGAAACTGGATGTGCTCATCACGATGCATTCGCAAAGGATGGAGGTGAGTCTTCTCTATACCCGAATTTGCATGAGTATGTTCGCCTCTCGGGCATTAACAACGCATTCGCGGCGGCGGCTCCATTCCGTGGGCGGAGCATGTTCAGCTGATTCAGGGGGTTGAACATATGCTGCGCGTTGCGACTGTGGTGTTAATTTTCTGCATACTCGGGGGTATGGACAGAAAATAAAGAGGATAGTATAGCCATCTGAGAATGGTTATAGTTTTGCATTAATTATGTGGTTAAGTGCAGCTATCTGAGGCTAGCTGTATGTTAACCTGTCCCTTCCTGGAAAGTTTAGCAATGTGCTGGCTGGGGCTGTGCGAATGGTCGGATGCGATTGCCGGTTCCATGGTTGGTCATGGGTCTCCGTCACCTGCTGTCGGGTGGGGCTGCATGTGCTGCATGGTGGCGTGCTTCGCTGGTGGGCTGCGCAATGTTGTGCGGCTTGTCGGTGGGCTGTGGCCCTGTGTGGTGGGTGGCGCGCCGTCTGGCTCAGCGTGGTGGGGGTTTGTTTGCCGGAATGCGCACGGTGGTCGCGTCCGGTTGTTTGCGCAGCCCTAGTGCTAGTTAAGACCCTTGTTTTGTGTCCCACTGCTGGAGTTGCATTACCTCTTTCATAGAGCCGTCTATCTGAGGATAGCCGGGTGTTAGCTCGGTGATCGCTCCCCTTCCTAGGGTTTCTAAGTAGCGGTCACTTTGAGCTCTTAGCCAGGTAAGTGCTGTCTCCCCTGCCTGGGATGTAGGTAGACAGCCCATTCTTTGTGGTCAGGTCAATCTTGGTTGGTTCCCTTTTCTGTTAACTCTGTGATTGCTCCCCTTTATAGGGTTTTTAAGCAGTGGTCTCCCTGTGCCCCTGCCTAGATGGTGTTATCTCCCCTGTTAGGGTTATAAGTAGATGACCCACTATGATGGTCTGGGCAGTTTCTCAAGAAGGTCTATCCGGTAACTGGAGTCAGGCGTGGGAACCACGGTGGGTGAGTACGATCTCTTATTATGTGTCTAACCATGCTGTATTTCTGGGACCTGTCTTGTGTGTTTCCTTTGGTAGGTCCTCTTCGAGCACCCCCCTCTGGTCTTCGACCATGGTTATGGTCTGCTTGCCTGGATCTGCCTTCGGCATATCGATTGGGAAATTTTCAGGTCCCCACTACAGCACTACATCTAGGGCTATGGTCCTACCTCCAGGTAAGCTCTTCGGAAGTCTTTCTCGCAGGAAGCTCCTGGACATCCTTGGATAGAAACATGGACCTGAGGCCACCTGGCTGAGACCCTCTATCTGCGTCCCACCCTGAGGGGCCTTCTGTTTCTGGGTTTCCACCTTTATCATACAGACCTATTCTCATGCCATTTTGGCGATCTAGCGAGTCGCTCCTCCAAGGAGTGGGCTTGATCATGCTATGTTTCACCATCTTACGAGTCAGAGTCGTTTCTGCTGAAACTCTCTGGGTGCTCCGAGGAGCCTTTGGCTACATTCTTGGCCCTTGTTCTCAAGGTTCTGCGGGCCTTGATAGAGCGGGGCCCATGCTTCCCATTGAGATGGTAAGCACAGGTCTGTGTGGGGTGAGAATGGCTTATGCCTCCTTAAGAGAATACTCGAAACACAGCCCGAGGGCTGGGGACACTACTGCTCTCTGTGCAGTCTTATAGAGGTGGTTCCCTTTCATATCTGATCCAGATCTCTTCCTAGGCCTCCTTTACAGGGCGCGGCGATGCTCCCCTTTCTACGGAAAGGGTTTGCTGAGAGCTCGTCCCCCCTGGGGAGATCAGGTGTTCCTCCCGTCCCTCGGGAGTAGAAGCCTGTCCCGGTACACTACCTTCTATTTTGGTTGAATGTATCGGCCCTATGGCAGTATTATTAGACAGATAGCGGCGGCTACTGTCTGCTTGGCGCAGTATGTTCCCCTCCCATCGAGGGTTTGCTTTTAGCACTGCCCTATCGGGCAACTAAGGTTCGCCCTTACTGCCTTCCCCTCAGGCCAAAGGAACTGATCGCCGGGATCAGATCTAGGAGAAGATTTCCGTGATCAGATCTCTTCCAGGGCCTCCTTTACAGGGCGCGACGAGGCTCCCCTTTCTACGGAAAGGGTTTGCTGAGAGCTCGTCCCCCCTGGGGGGATCAGGTGTTCCTCCCGTCCCTCGGGAGTAGAAGCCTGTCCCGGTACACTACCTTCTATTTTGGTTGAATGTATCGGCCCTATGGCAGTATTATTAGACAGATAGCGGCGGCTACTGTCTGCTTGGCGCAGTATGTTCCCCTCCCATCAAGGGTTTGCTTTGAGCACTGCCCTATTGGGCAACTAAGGTTCGCCCTTACTGCCTTCCCCTCAGGCCAAAGGAACTGATCACCGGGATCAGATCTCATCCAAGGCTCCTTTACAGGGTGTGACGATGCTCCCCTCTCTACGGAAAGGGTCTCTGAGCTCGTCCCCCCCTGGGGGGATCAGATCCTACATCGGGAGTAGAAGCCTGTCCCGATACACTGCCTTCCCTGTGTGGGTAAGTGTATCGGCTCTTGGCAGTTTAGTAGACAGATAGCTGCGGCTACCGTCTGTTTGGCATATTCTGCTCCCCTCTCTTTGAGGGTCTTGCTTTGAGCATTCCCTTTTTTGGGCGGCTGAGATGCGCCCTTACTGCCTTCCCCTTTAGAGCCTTGTTAAGCTGGCAGTGCTCCCCTCACCCTTAGGGTCTTCTTATTCCACCGTTTCTCAACGGTACATCTAACAATCCATTCTTATGGTAAGGCCCACATGAACCTTTGGGCGCTTTCTCAAATCCATGTATATGGTAAGTGCGCACACGAACCTTTGGGCACTTTTCTAAAATCCATGCTGTGGTATGGAATGCACCAGAGTTTTGTGTCCATTCTAAAATCCTTTATGGTAAGGGATTCACGTGCTATTGCCCGTACCCTTTCTCGAGATGGTTAAAACCCCGGTCACCTTGGGTCCCTCTCCAGAGCATCTGCCAGGCTAAAGGAACGGTATTATGCGCTCTAGTTCCAGCGCGCTCTTTATTCACGCTCAACCGAGTTGAGCAGGGAGTTACCACTTGCGTTCTGTAACACGGCTCCCGAGGGAACCTTGCAGAGCTGCGGTAGCTCTTGGGTGACATGCCAACCTAGGTAATCCTAGGCACTTGGCCGTATCCCCTTAAAGGAATACCTCGGTTTCCAAGCTTGAGGCTCTACCCCGGGTCCAGTGCTCTGACCCTTGCAGGTAAGTTGGGGTATGCAGCCCAGGCTCTGGGCGTAGGGGATATGTCACTGACAGCCGTCACTACATCTCAGGGGCAACTCCCTTAAAGCTTAGGAATTTGGTACTTAGTGCTCGCCTCTATGATGACAGGCACTCCCCTCAGCATGGCAGCGTGGGTATAACCGTTCCCCATAGCGACCCCTAGAGGACGCAGTTTGATGTTCTCGAAAGGGAACGTCTCAGGTTACGTATGTAACCTTGGTTCCCTGAGAAGGGAACGAGACACTGCGTCCTCTAGTCTCTTCGCCATGCTTCGGACGTGAGCTTCAGACGAAGAAGCGACCATCCTGTTCTACCGGCGTCCTTTTATACTATGGTCGCACTGGTAGTGACGCACCGGCAGCGACGAGTCGCGCCGGAAGTGACGTCATAGGCTGTCGCCGGCCAACTTTGTTGATGTTTTTGTATGTAGACTTCAGACACGGGTCACACAGACGGCGTTCCCCATAGCGACCCCTAGAGGACGCAGTGTCTCGTTCCCTTCTCAGGGAACCAAGGTTACACACATAGCCTGAGACGTTTTCTTTACGCTACGATTTGAAACTCCCGCTTTTCGAATGCGGAAGTGTAATAATGGCCCAGTGAGCGGAGCTTCACACCACGCAGTGATGACGGCGAGAACAGAGTGAAACGTGTGCGCTGAACACTGCCGGGCGAAGCGCTGTGAACGAATTTTTTATATATATATATTGTACCTCTCGGACCACCGTTGAAGTTTAACAGTAACTATATAATATAATTTAAAAATATATATCTTCTTGTTTATAATATATTATATTATATTTGCTTGGTCAGTTTCTATATAATTTATAAATATATATCTTCTTGTTTATAATATATTATATTATATTTGCTTGGTCAGTTTCTTCTGGTTTTCTTGGTTTTTTTGTTACTGTTTTGGGATTTGTTTTTCACCTTGTGGAAAGAAGTGAATGTTAATCTACTGTTATTAAGGAACCAGGCAGATGCAATTTATTTATTTTATTTTATTTTATTATTATTTTTTTTTTTGGGTAATTCAAACAAAGAAGGCCCTCTAGTGGTTAATACTACTTGATAGATGGTATTTAAAAACAGGGGTAAACAGGTTCAAATTCCAGCCAAACCAGGAAATTCCACAGACTATTAGGAATAGGGCTGGGCGATATGGGCAAAAAATTTATCACAATAATTTTTTTCATATCAGTCGATATCAATAATTATCACAATAAATGTCAAATCTTTATTTCTTTCCAGTTTAAAGTCAGATTTTTGCTCCAAAGTGGAAGTTGTAGAAGCGAGACCATTAATTTTCCTTAACAAAATAAATATCTAAATAGAAAAATTAATTTCTTTATGTTCTAATGAGTTATATTGTTTCAAATCAAGAAACAAGTTTGGGTTGTCTGATAATAATAATAATAATAATAATAATAATAATAATAATAAATATAGCTGCAATCAGCAATTGCGGGGCCAAGCACAAAAGAGGCAGAATGAGGACATAAGCATGGCAAGGAGCAACAGACCGACTACAACAATGAGTAATAAAAGTCATTTTAGGATAATATCTGTTGAAATGGCAGAGAAATCATAAATACAACCAATAGTAATACAATTTAATAGCTTATCACTTTTGACCAACAGGTGGTGCTGTTTTGAAATTGATGTGACGTGTTCTGTGTGAGGTGACAATGACACACACAAAGTTTGGTGTCATTATGTCAAAGCTTTAAAAAGATACAGCCTCAGAGTCATTTTAGCATCATGCCACAAATGTGTAGTGGTGCTGTACGAAAACGGTTTTGTCTATCGACATGAAATCCATACATTTTTGTCAGCATAGTCTGAAGATGATCTAGGAGGAGTTCGAAAAAGTAGGTTTTGTACATTAATAAAAATGCCGGAAAGAAAGTTTGGTCAACTGTGGTATAATTGGTATGTATGTTGTCGGCATGACCCAAGGGATATTTTTATTACAATAGGCTAATTCAATCAGAAGTTATTAGCATTTTTGGAAATTTCATTATTAATGTTTAATGAATGGTGTATTACTTCTGACCAGCAGGTGGCGCTGTTACCGAATTGATGTGGCATGGTCAGGGTGTGGTGACAATAGCACATATAAAATTTGGTGTCAATATGTCAAGGCTTTGCAGAGATACAGCCTCAGATGTAGTTTGGCATCTTTCCAGCAAATTCGTTGATGCGCTAAACGAAAACGGTTTTGTGTATCGACACGAAATTCATAACTTTTTGCCAGCATGGTCTGAAGATGATCTGAGTCAAATTTGGTGCAAATCATACAAACAGTCTAGGAGGAGTTCGAAAAAGTAGGTTTTCAACATGAATCAAAATGGCGGACAGGAAGTTCGGCCAAAATTGGCAAAATTGGTATCGGTGTTCTCAGCATGACTGAAGGAATCTATCAAAATCAGTTTTATTTCAATAGGCTAATGTACGCAAAAGTTATTAGCATTTTTCGAAATTTCGTTATAACTTTTGACCACAAGGTGGCGCTGGCCCCAAAATTTTTATGTACATTCAGGGCATGGTGCCGAACATTTTTGTAATTAATGTCGAAACGATACGCTAATCCGTTCTCAAGATACAGCATTTTAAAGCTAAATTCAAAATGGCCGACACCCAAAATGGCTGACATGGGAAAATTGGATATGGTTCGACTCGGTATGACACACCGAATCTAAAGAGACCAGTTTTGTGATTTTTGGACAAATCATTCAGACGTTATAAAGAAAAATAGCCATTTTTCGTATCTCCTGACCACTAGGGGGCACTGCACCGAAACACTGCAGTTAGCCTCAGGTCATGCTTGTTATAACACACACCAAGTTTGGTGTCAATATGCCAAACTGTTACGGAGATATAGCCTCACATTGATTTTTGCTAGCTTTTCGTAGAATTCTTTTGCGTGTTATTCGTGAACGGCTGGACGAATCGACTTGAATTCCATAACTTTTTGCCAGCGTGGTCTGAAGATGATCTGAATCAATTTTTGTGACAATCGGTGCAACGGCCTAGGACGAGTTCGAAAAAGTAGGTTTTACGAACAATTGAGAATAGCGAAAAAACTAAACCTTACGATTTTTAAATTTTGGTGTCCATTCGACTCGGCATAAGCCAAGGAATCAGAGGAAAAAAGAATTTTTGTTGTGTGGCTTACGGTTCAAACGTTATTAGCATAAATCTTTTGAAAGTTTGGACAAGTGGTGGCGCTAGAGAGTTTGAGTTAGAGACTCCAAACTTGCTATGGTTAATGTTGGGACTGTCCTCTATCAGTGTGCAAAATTATACAACTTTCCCGCAAGCGGTTCTATGGGCTGCCATAGACTTGCGGCGGAAGAAGAAGAAATAATAAATATAGCTGCAAGCAGCAATTGCGGGGCCAAGCACAAAAGAGGCAGAATGAGGAGTTAAGCACGGCAAGTAGCAGCAGACCGACTACAACAGTGAGTAACTTAAGCCATTTTAGGATAATATCAGTTGAAATGGCTGAAAAATCATAAATACAACCAATCGTAATAAAATTTAATGGCTTATCACTTTTGACCAACAGGTGGTGCTGTTTTCAAATTGATGTGACGTGTTCTGTGTGAAATGACAATGACACACACAAAGTTTGCCGTCATTATGTCAAAGCTTTGCAGAGATACAGCCTCAGATGTAGTTTGGCATCTTTCCAGCAAATTTGTTGATGCGCTAAACGAAAACGGTTTCGTATATCGACACGAAATTCATAACTTTTTGCCAGCATAGTCTGAAGATGATCTGAGTCAAATTTGGTGAAGATCGGACTAACAGTCTGGGAGGAGTTCGAAAAAGTAGGTTTTGTACATTAATCAAAATGGCGGACAGGAAGTTTGGCCAATTTCGGCATAATGGGTATCAATGTTCTCGACTTGACCCAAGGAATCTATTGGCATCAGTTTCATTCCAATAGGCTAATGTAAACAGAAGTTATTAGTATTTTTGTAAATTTCATTATTAATGTTTAGTGAATGGCGTATTACTTCTGACCCATAGGTGGCACTGTTACCAAATTGATGTGGCTTGGTCAGAGTGTGGTGACAATAGCACATGTAAAATTTGGTGTCAATATGTCAAAGCTTTGCAGAGATACAGACTCGGATGCAATTTGGCATCTTTCCAGTAAATTCGTTGATGCGCTAAACGAAAACGGTTTCGTGTATCGACACAAAATCCATAACTTTTTGTCAGCATGGTCTGAAGATGATCTGAGTCAAATTTGGTGAAAATTGGACTAACGGTCTAGGAGGAGTTCGAAAAAGTAGGTTTTCAACATGAATCAAAATGGCGGACAGGAAGTTCAGCCAAAATTGGCAAAATTGGTATCGGTGTTCTCAGCATGACCGAAGGAATCTATCAAAATCAGTTTCATTTCAATAGGCTAATGTACGCAAAAGTTATTAGCATTTTTTGAAATTTCGTTATAACTTTTGACCACAAGGTGGCGCTGGCCCCAAAATTTTTATGTACATTCAGGGCATGGTGCCGAACATTTTTGTAATTAATGTCGAAACGATACGCTAATCCGTTCTCAAGATACAGCATTTTAAAGCTAAATTCAAAATGGCCGACACCCAAAATGGCTGACATGGGAAAATTGGATATGGTTCGACTCGGTATGACACACCGAATCTAAAGAGACCAGTTTTGTGATTTTGGACAAATCATTCAGACGTTATAAAGAAAAATAGCCATTTTTCGTATCTCCTGACCACTAGGGGGCACTGCACCGAAACACTGCAGGTAGGCTCAGGTCATGCTTGTTATAACACACACCAAGTTTGGTGTCAATATGACAAACTATTACGGAGATATAGCCTCACATTGATTTTTGCTAGCTTTTCGTAGAATTCTTTCGCGTGTTATTCGTGAACGGCTGGACGAATCGACTTGAATTCCATAACTTTTTGCCAGCGTGGTCTGAAGATGATCTGGATCAATTTTTGTGACAATCGGTGCAACGGCCTAGGACGAGTTCTAAAAAGTAGGTTTTACGAACAATTGAGAATAGCGAAAAAACTAGCTGGTTTAAGCTGGAAGTAGCTGGTTTTAGCTGGAAGTAGCTGGTTTTAGCTGGTCTCCCAGCCTGGCCAGGCTGGTTTTAGAATTTTTGTTGTGTGGCTTACGGTTCAAAAGTTATTAGCATAAATCTTTTGAAAGTTTGGACAAGTGGTGGCGCTAGAGAGTTTGAGTTAGAGACTCCAAACTTGCTATGGTTAATGTTGGGACTGTCCTCTATCATTGTGCAAAATTACACAACTTTCCCGCAAGCGGTTCTATGGGCTGCCATAGACTTGCGGCGGAAGAAGAAGAAGAAGAAGAAGAAGAAGAAGAAGAAGAAGCAGAATAATAATAACGCCAACGGATACAATAGGTGCCACCGCACCTCTGGTGCTTGGCCCCTAAATATAGCTGCAAGCAGCGATTGCGGGGCCAAGCACTAAAGAGGCAGAATGAGGAGCTAAGCACAGCAAGGAGCAACAGACCGACTACAACGAGTGATTAAAGCCATTTTAGAATGATATCAGTTGAAATGCCTAAAAAAATCATAAATACAACCAATAATAATACAATTTATTGGCTTATCACTTTTGACCAATAGTTGGCCAATAGGTTATCAAATCAGTGTGGTGTGTTCAGTATGAGGTTACAATGACAACACAAAGTTTGGTGTCATTATGTCAAAGCTTCACAGAGACACAGCCTCAGACTCAGACTCAGAGCATCAAGTCTAAAATATGTGGTGGCGCTGTACGAAAACTGTTTTGTCTATCGACACGAAATCCATAACTTTGTGTCAGCACAGTCTGAAAATGATTTAAGTCAAATTTGATGAAAATCGGACCAACGGTCTAGGAGGAGTTAGAAAAAGTAGGTACATTAATCAAAATGGCGGAAAAGAAAGTTCAGCGAAGTGTGGTATATTTGGTATGCATGTTGTTGGCTTGACCCAAGGAATATTTTGACACCAGTTTTATTACAATAGGCTAATGCAATCACAAGTTATTAGCATTTTTGGAAATTTCATTATTAATGTTTAATGAATGGTGTATTACTTCTGACCAATAGGTGGCACTGTTACCAAATTGATGTGGTGTGGTTAGTGTGAGATGACGATGGCACATATAAAATTTGGTGTCAATATGTAAAAGCTTTGCAGAGATACAGCCTCAGATGTAGTTTGGCATCTTTCCAGCAAATTCGGTGATGCACTAAACGGAAACCGCTTTGTATATCGACACGAAATCCATAACTTTTTGTCAGCAAGGTCTGAAGATGATCTGAGTCAAATTTGGTGAAGATTGGACTAACGGTCTAGGAGGAGTTCAAAAAAGTAGGTTTTGTACATTGAACAAAATGGTGCACAGGATGTTTGGCCAATATTGTCATAATGAATATCAGTGTTCTCGGCTTGACCCAAGGAATCTATTGAGATCACATTCATTACAATAGGCTAATGTAAGCAGAAGTTATTAGCATTTTTGTACATTTCTTTATAACTTTTGACCACAAGGTGGCGCTGCCCCCAAACTTTTTGAGTACTATCAGGGCATGGTGCCGAAGACACATACTGAGTTTCGCGATGATACGTCAATGCGTTCATGAAATATAGCATTTTTGGACAAAATTCAATATAACGACACCCAAAATGGCTGACATCCCTGCTGAAAAAAACAGCTAAAACCAGCTTAAGCTGGTTGGCTGGTTTTAGCTGGTTTAAGCTGGAAGTAGCTGGTTTTAGCTGGTCTCCCAGCCTGGCCAGGCTGGTTTTAGCTGGTTTAAGATGGAAATAGCTGGTCTTAGCTGGAAGTAGCTGGTCTTAGCTGGTCTCCCAGCCTGGCCAGGCTGGTTTTAGCTGGTTTAACCTGGAAGTAGCTGGTTTAAGCTGGAAGTAGCTGGTTTTAGCTGGAAGTAGCTGGAAGTAGCTGGTTTTAGCTGGTCTCCCAGCCTGGCCAGGCTGGTTTTAGCTGGAAGTAGCTGGTTTAGCTGGTTAAGCTGGAAGCTGGTAGCTGGAGCTAGCTGGTTTTGGTTAAGATGGAAGTAGCTGGTCTGGTCTCCCAGCCTGGCCAGGCTGGTTTTAGCTGGTTAAGATGGAAGTAGCTGGTTTTAGTTGGTCTCCCAGCCTGACCAAACTGGTGTCCATTTGACCTAATTACAAATTAATCAGTTTGTTTTACTTACTGACAAGGTTCAATTCAAGGTAAGTTTAGTATCATAATCAGGTAGGCTAGATGATACATCTTAAATTATTCTAGTTGTTAATGATAATATATCTGAGAAGAGTCTTAAATAAATTGTAGTATAAAGTATAGCATAAAATCAAGCTAGCACTCAAAAAAATCAGCATAGAACTCAAATCAGATAAAATTATTGTCTGAAGAAATACATTCACCATAGTTGTATGACCAAATATAGTCAGCTGTTTTATTTTTAAGAAGTGTTTCGGTATTAGATAGACTTTTACACAAAATATAAATTAAACAAACACAGTCTTTATATAATAGATAACAATTACCTGCAATTAAAAAAAAACACTAGGAGAAAAAAAAAACAATATCTTTAACAAGAAATGCTTAAAGCGTAATCTGATCACGTGGATCACGTGGTGGTGTGACGCAAACCTACAGCATATTGCTGTAAATTTTAAATCTACAGAGGCGGGATTTTCTTCAACGGTCGACATTCGGGAGCAGCAATAAGTACGATTCAGAACTGCGGTAAGTGATTTATTTCACTTTTAATTTTTCATGCTTGGTAACTGCAGTAGGGTATTAAGGTGTCTACATTCGCGGTAACCGCAGATTAACGAATCCTCCGTCCGCGGGGCGCGAGGGAGACTTGTGCCGGGTTTAAGCAGCGCGGTCGCGGGAGGATTTCACACATTCCCCGGCCTCATAGCGGCTACAGGCGGAAAATCTCTGGGTTCCTACGGTAATAATTACACGCTTCACTGACAACAGTTGTGATTCACGGGAACGTCATGTTGTTCAGCACACTTTCTCGTGATTATTTTATGATGTAAATCAAATTTGCACAAGCAGTCATCTGTAAACAGGGGCGCCGAAATGAAACGCGTGACGTTACTTAAGTCTAACAACTCAAGGTCATCCCACTCACAGAGGATGTAAACTGTCACGTAAACTCTGAACGGTGCTGTTAAAGCGGTTAACGTAAGCAGCGAGATGTGCGAGAACCTTTGATAACTTGCTAATTCGCTTATTGTTTGATTGTAATGCTTTTTGCTAACTTTGGTTTAAAGAATGAGTTAATTCAGCCCATCTTCCTGTCTGGCCTGTTCGCAGCATATATTCACTCCGGAGTAACCTTACCAGGAGGAGACAGACGGTGATTTGGAGTTCATTCAAAGGTAATGGTTGCATTCTAAGAATTTAAATACCTGAATTTTACATGTAGATATTTTAGAAGATGTTTCTCAACTCCAGAAGAGAGACGAATTTTAAGGGAGAATGATTCAGATATCTCAAAAGCTAAACCTAATGTGAATTACATATTGTTTGTTTCTTGACTGATTTGTAGATATTACAGAGGAGCTAAGAAGTCGAAAGGAAAAGTGCCATCTATAACAACAGGGCAAATGGTACAGAAGAAACCGGTTGAAGTGAACCCAAGTTGCCACTCTTCTTTGCAAAGTGAAGGATTGTCAGCAGAATTTCTGAAATGTAAGACATACACACATACCAAGATCTCCTTTTTCCTTTTATTATATTCTTTTATTATCTACATTGCCATTCAATAGTTTGGGATTAGTATAATTTTTTTATGTTTTTTTTTTATTAAATAAGTCTCTTCTGTTAATCAAAGCTGCATTTAATTGATCAAAAATACAGAAAATTAATTGAAAAAAAAAAGTAATGTTGTGAAATATTATTGCAATTTAAAATGTAGTTTTTTTTGTCTATTTTAATATACTTTAAAATGCAATTTGTTTCTGAATTTTCATTTTTCGTAATGTCTTTTCATTACGTGTCTCACATGATCCTTTGTAAATCATTGTAATATGCTGATTTATTATCAATTTTAGAATAGAATAGAAATATTTTGTTTGGAACCTATGATACTTTTTTCAGGATACTTTCATGGATAAAAAAAAACTGAAAAACTGTTAAACTGAAATTGATAGTAAAGACTTCTATCTTCTATCTAAGATTTCTATTTTCTGTTTTCTATTTGTTGAGAGGTAATCTAATTTTTCTATTCATTCATGCATGCACTATATGTAATCATTTGGCCTGCCCATGACAAAAAATTTCTGGTCAACTAGTAGTCATTTATTTTTAAGAGATTAGTCGACTAATTGCATATTAATAAACTATATAATTTATAATAATGAACCTTTAATTGTCTATAGCCCATCAGCGCTCAAGCGCACACAAAGCTTGCCACAGAACACTGGCAGAAGTAATGATTATGAATGTGTCAGGTAAAGAAAACAGCGAAGAAGACTGCTTTAACATTATAATAATTCATTAATATGTGTTTTCTGTATTTTTGACTGCAGTGATAAAGTCGATAACACTTGTCATCTCTACAGTGGATGTGCACGTTTGATTGAATGGATTACACAATCTAAAAATATGTGTTTTCCATTTTAACTGGTTTATTTAATAGTAGACATTTCGCTTTCTGTAGATTTTTTCATGTGTGTGAAGTAACCATGGAGTTTCTGTTTTTTTTGACTCCCTCAAGTTCATATATATGTATGTATGTATACACACACTTCCATTTGGATATATCAATTTTATCTTTATTTTAGCAATAAAAGGAACAACTATCAGGGGCATGTTTCTAAATTATTGCAGGCTATGTCTGGGATAAAAAAGGAAAATGTGCAACAAAGACATGACACTATAGTTTGTTTTTTTTTAAGTAGTTTTACTTGTTGAAAATTAATAATCTAAATTATTTCTTTTTTAAGTCTGTTACAGTGACTGGCGGAAACAAAAGGAGCCTGAAAGAAGAGAGAGAGAGAAGAGGGAGAAACAAGTGGGGCATTACATATCCCAAAAAAAATACAAGATATAATAAAAAGAAATGAAAAATGAAAATGCATAATATGTTTAGAATTCTGTTATCGTTCATCTTCACCATTAATTCTTAATATAGTTTAGGAATTGTAATCATTCCAATTATTTTGTAAATATTTTGTAAATATTTGTTATTAAAGGGGCTGTAAGATCAAATAAAAATCGTTTTAATGGTTCCTTGTGGTCCTGCAGATTATTAAAAGTAAACATATTACTTATTTGTCAGGAAAATTGAGGCAGACACTATGTAATCAATCCATCATCAAACATTTTGACCAGCTAAGACCAGCCTGACCAGCTTAAACCAGCTAAGACCAGCCTGGCTGACCAGCTAAAACCAGCTAAGACCAGCCTGGCTGACCTCAGCTAAAAACCAGCCTGGACTCCAGCTTAAACCGGCTAAGACCAGCTTCAAATTTAACCAGTAGACCGGCTCGCCACCAGTTAAAACCAGCAGACCAGCCTGGCTGACTAGCCAAAAATCCAGCTAAGGCTTCGCCTTTAAAATAGCGCTAAGTCCAGTCTGACCAGCTTAAACCAGCTAAGACCAGCCTGACCAGCTAAGACCAGCCTGGCTGACCAGCTAAAACCAGCTAAGACCAGCCAGGCTGACCAGCTAAAACCAGCTTGACCAGCTAAAACCAGCTAAAACCAGCTTGACCAGCTAAAAAAAGTGGCCAAAACCCCTCTAAAACCAGCTTGAAAAACCAGCTATGACAAGCCTGGGAGACCAGCTTAAACCAGCTTGACCAGCTTAAGCTGGTTTAAGATGGTTTTTTCAGCAGGGATGGGAAAATTAGGTATGGTTCGACTCAGCATCATACACCGAATCTAAAGAGACCAGTTTCATGATTTTTGGCCAAACTATTCAGAAGTTATAAGCAAAAATAGCCATTTTTCATATCTCCTGACCACTAGGTGGCACTGTGCCGAAACACTGCAGGTAGCCTCAAGACATGCTTGTTATTACACTCACCAAGTTTGGCCTCAATACACCAAACCGTTGCAGAGATATAGTCTTACAACCATTTTTACGTACTTTTCATAGAATTAATTTGCGCGTTTTTCGAAAACGGTTTGACTGATCAACTTGATCCATAACTTTCCATAACTTTCCATAACTTTTTGCCAGCATAGTCTGAAGTTGATCTGAGCCAATTTTGGTGAAAATCAGACACACCGTCTAGGATGAGTTCGAAAAAGTACGTTTTACGAACAAAAATTTATAGAAAAAAAACTAAACCCTACGATTTTTGAATTTTGGACTTCATTCGACTCGGCATGAGCCAGGGATTCAGAGAAAAAAGGAATTTTGATTCTGTGCTTTACGCTTCAAAAGTTATTAGCATAAAAGTATTGAAATTTTGGACAGGTGGTGGCGCTAGAGAGTTTGAGTTAGAGACTCCAAATTTGCTATGGTCAATGATGGGACTGTCCTCTATCAGTGTGCCAAATTTTACAACTTTCCCGCAAGCGGTTCTATGGGCTGCCATAGACTCAAGAGCGGAAGAAACGGAAGAAGAAGAAGCAGAATAATAAGAACGGCAACGGATACAATAGGTGCCTTCGCACCTTCGGTGCTTGGCCCCTAATTAAAGCCATTTTAGGATGATATCAGTTGAAATGGCTGAAAAATCATACATACAACCATTAACATAATTTAATGGCTTATCACTTTTGACCAATAGGTGGTGCTGTTTTCAAATTGATGTGACGTGTTCTGTGTGAAATGACAATGACACACACAAAGTTTGCCGTCATTATGTCAAAGCTTTGCAGAGATACAGCCTCAGATATAGTTTGGCATCTTTCCAGCAAATTTGTTGATGCGCTAAACGAAAACGGTTTCGTATATCGACACGAAATTCATAACTTTTTGCCAGCATAGTCTGAAGATGATCTGAGTCAAATTTGGTGAAGATCGGACTAACAGTCTGGGAGGAGTTCGAAAAAGTAGGTTTTGTACATTAATCAAAATGGCGGACAGGAAGTTTGGCCAATTTTGGCATAATGTGTATCAATGTTCTCGACTTGACCCAAGGAATCTATTGGCATCAGTTTCATTCCAATAGGCTAATGTAAACAGAAGTTATTAGCATTTTTGTAAATTTCAAAATTAATGTTTAGTGAATGGCGTATTACTTCTGACCCATAGGTGGCACTGTTACCAAATTGATGTGGCTTGGTCAGAGTGTGGTGACAATAGCACATATAAAATTTGGTGTCAATATGTCAAAGCTTTGCAGAGATACAGACTCGGATGCAATTTGGCATCTTTCCAGTAAATTCGTTGATGCGCTAAACGAAAACGGTTTCGTGTATCGACACAAAATCCATAACTTTTTGTCAGCATGGTCTGAAGATGATCTGAGTCAAATTTGGTGAAAATTGGACTAACGGTCTAGGAGGAGTTCGAAAAAGTAGGTTTTCAACATGAATCAAAATGGCGGACAGGAAGTTCAGCCAAAATTGGCAAAATTGGTATCGGTGTTCTCAGCATGACCGAAGGAATCTATCAAAATCAGTTTCATTTCAATAGGCTAATGTACGCAAAAGTTATTAGCATTTTTTGAAATTTCGTTATAACTTTTGACCACAAGGTGGGGCTGGCCCCAAAATTTTTATGTACATTCAGGGCATGGTGCCGAACATTTTTGTAATTAATGTCGAAACGATACGCTAATCCGTTCTCAAGATACAGCATTTTAAAGCTAAATTCAAAATGGCCGACACCCAAAATGGCTAACATGGGAAAATTGGATATGGTTCAGTTTTGTGATTTTTGGACAAATCATTCAGACGTTATAAAGAAAAATAGCCATTTTTCGTATCTCCTGACCACTAGGGGGCACTGCACCGAAACACTGCAGGTAGGCTCAGGTCATGCTTGTTATAACACACACCAAGTTTGGTGTCAATATGACAAACTATTACGGAGCTATAGCCTCACATTGATTTTTGCTAGCTTTTCGTAGAATTCTTTCGCGTGTTATTCGTGAACGGCTGGACGAATCGACTTGAATTCCATAACTTTTTGCCAGCATGGTCTGAAGATGATCTGGATCAATTTTTGTGACAATCGGTGCAACAGCCTAGGACGAGTTCGAAAAAGTAGGTTTTACGAACAATTGAGAATAGCGAAAAAACTAAACCTTACAATTTTTGAATTTTGATGTCCATTCGACTCGGCATAAGCCAAGGAATCAGAGGAAAAAAGAATTTTTGTTGTGTGGCTTACGGTTCAAATGTTATTAGCATAAATCTTTTGAAAGTTTGGACAAGTAGTGGCGCTAGAGAGTTTGAGTTAGAGACTCCAAACTTGCTATGGTTAATGATGGGACTGTCCTCTATCAGTGTGCAATATTATACAACTTTCCCGCAAGCGGTTCTATGGGCTGCCATAGACTTGCGGCGGAAGAGGAAGAAGAAGAAGAAGAAGAAGAAGAAGCAGAATAATAATAACGCCAACGGATACAATAGGTGCCACCGCACCTCCGGTGCTTGGCCCCTAATAAGAATTCCGGATACAATAGGTGCCATCGCACCTTCGGTGCTTGGCCCCTAAATATAGCTGCAAGCAGCAATTGCGGGGCCAAGCACAACAGAGGCAGAATGAGGAGCTAAGCATGGCAAGGAGCAACAGACCGACTGTAACAATGAGTAACCAAAGTCATTTTAGGATGATATCAGTTGAAATGGCTGAAAAACCATAATTACAACCAATAATATAATTTAATGGCTTATCACTTTTGACCAATAGGTGGTGCTGTTTTCAAATTGATGTGATGCGTTCTTTGTGAGGTGACAATGACACACACAAATTTTGGTGTCATTATGCCAAAGCTTTACAGAGATACAGCCTCAGAATCATTTTGGCATCAAGCCTAAAATCTGTAGTGGCGCTGTACGAAAACGGTTTACTCTATCGACACGAAATCCATAACTTTGAGTCAGGACAGTCCGAAGATGATCTGACTCAATTTTGGTGAAAATCCGATCAACGGTCTAGGAGGAGTACGAACAAGTAAGTTTTGTACATTAATCAAAATGGCGGAAAGGAGGTTCAGCCAAGTATGGTATAATTGGTATGTATGTTGTCAGCATGATCCAAGGAATATTTTGAGACCAGTTTTATTACATTAGGCTAATGCAATCACAAGTTATTAGCATTTTCGAAAATTTCATTATTAATGTTTAATGAATGGTGTATTACTTCTGACCAGCAGGTGTCGCTGTTGCCAAATTGATGTGGCGTGGTCAGGGTGTGGTGACAATAGCACATATAAAATTTGGTGTCAATATGTCAAGGCTTTGCAGAGATACAGCCTCAGATGTAGTTTGGCATCTTTCCAGCAAATTCGTTGATGTGCTAAACGAAAACGGTTTCGTGTATCGACACGAAATTCATAACTTTTTGCCAGCATGGTCTGAAGATGATCTGAGTCAAATTTGGTGCAAATCATACCAACAGTCTAGGAGGAGTTCGAAAAAGTAGGTTTTCAACATGAATCAAAATGGCGGACAGGAAGTTTGGCCAAAATTGGCAAAATTGGTATCGGTGTTCTCAGCATGGCCGATGGAATCTATTAAAATCAGTTTTATTTCAATAGGCTAATGTAAACAAAAGTTATTAGCATTTTTCGAAATTTCGTTATAACTTTTGACCACAAGGTGGCGCTGGCCCAAAAATTTTTTATGTACATTCAGGGCATGGTGCCGAACATTTTTGTCATTAATGTCGAAACGATACGCTAATCTGTTCTCAAGATACAGCATTTTAAAGCTAAATTCAAAATGGCCGACACCCAAAATGGCTGACATGGGAAAATTGGATATGGTTCGACTTGGTATGACACACCGAATCTAAAGAGACCAGTTTTGTGATTTTTGGACAAATCATTCAGACGTTATAAAGAAAAATAGCCATTTTTCGTATCTCCTGACCACTAGGGGGCACTGCGCCGAAACACTGCAGGTAGGCTCAGGTCATGCTTGTTATAAGACACACCAAGTTTGGTGTCAATATGACAAACTATTACGGAGATATAGCCTCACATTGATTTTTGCTAGCTTTTCGTAGAATTCTTTCGCGTGTTATTCGTGAACGGCTGGACGAATCGACTTCAATTCCATAACTTTTTGCCAGCATGGTCTGAAGATGATCTGGATCAATTTTTGTGACAATCGGTGCAACGGCCTAGGACGAGTTCGAAAAAGTAGGTTTTACGAACAATTGAGAATAGCGAAAAAACTAAATCTTACGATTTTTGAATTTTGGTGTCCATTCAACTCGGCATAAACCAAGGAATCAGAGGAAAAAAGAATTTTTGTTGTGTGGCTTACGGTTCAAACGTTATTAGCATAAATCTTTTGAAAGTTTGGACAAGTGGTGGCGCTAGAGAGTTTGAGTTAGAGACTCCAAACTTGCTATGGTTAATGTTGGGACTGTCCTCTATCAGTGTGCAAAATTATACAACTTTCCCGCAAGCGGTTCTATGGGCTGCCATAGACTTGCGACGGAAGAGGAAGAAGAAGAAGAAGCAGAATAATAATAACGCCTCAGAATCATTTTGGCATCAAGCCTAAAATCTGTAGTGGTGCTGTACGAAAACGGTTTACTCTATCGACACGAAATCCATAACTTTGAATCAGGACAGTCCAAAGATGATCTGACTCAATTTTGGTGAAAATCCGATCAACGGTCTAGGAGGAGTACGAACAAGTAGGTTTTGTACATTAATCAAAATGGCGGAAAGGAAGTTTGGCCAAGTATGGTATAATTGGTATGTATGTTGTCAGCATGACCCAAGGAATATTTTGAGACCAGTTTTATTACATTAGGCTAATGCAATCACAAGTTATTAGCATTTTTGAAAATTTCATTATTAATGTTTAATGAATGGTGTATTACTTCTGACCGGTAGGTGGCGCTGTTACCGAATTGATGTGGCGTGGTCAGGGTGTGGTGACAATAGCACATATAAAATTTGGTGTCAATATGTCAAGGTTTTGCAGAGACACAGCTTCAGATGTAGTTTGGCATCTTTCCAGCAAATTCGTTGATGCGCTAAACGAAAACGGTTTCGTGTATCGACACGAAATTCATAACTTTTTGCCAGCATGGTCTGAAGATGATCTGAGTCAAATTTGGTGAAGATCGGACTAACGGTCTAGGAGGAGTTCGAAAAAGTAGGTTTTGTACATTAATCAAAATGGTGGACAGGAAGTTTGGCCAATTTCGGCATAATGAATATCAATGTTCTGGCTTGACCCAAGGAATCTATTGACACCAGTTTCATTACATTAGGCTAATGTAAGCAGAAGTTATTAGCATTTTTGTAAATTTCTTTATAACTTTTGACCACAAGGTGGCGCTGCCCCCAAACTTTTTGAGTTCTGTCAGGGCATGGTGCCGAAGACACATACCCAGTTTTGTAATGATACGTTTATTATTATTACGATTGACTGATCAACTTGAATTCCATAACTTTTTGCTAGCATGGTCTGAAGATGATCTGAGCCAATTTTGGTGAAAATCAGACAAACCGTCTAGGACGAGTTCGAAAAAGCACCTTCGGTGCTTGGCCCCTAATTCTAACGGATACAATAGGTGCCTTTGCACCTTCGGTGCTTGGCCCCTAATAATAAGAATTCTAACGGATACAATAGGTGCCATCGCTCCTTCGGTGCTTGGCCCCTAATAATAATAAGAACGCCAACGGATACAATAGGTGCCTTCGCACCTTCGGTGCTTGGCCCCTAATAAGAACGCCAACGGATACAATAGGTGCCATCGCACCTTCGGTGCTTGGCCCCTAATAATAAGAATTCTAACGGATACAATAGGTGCCTTCGCACCTTCGGTGCTTGGCCCCTAATAATAATAATAAGAACGCCAACGGATACAATAGGTGCCTTCGCATCTTCGGTGCTTGGCCCCTAATAAGAACGCTAACGGATACAATAGGTGCCATCGCACCTTCGGTGCTTGGCCCCTAATAATAATAGTAATATCACTTTTTTTGTCTCTTAGAAATGCACATTTGATAGTAGCTTGAGGATGCAGAGGTAAATTTTGTTCATTATCAATCAGTAACACCTGTGAAAATTGTAGCAATCTCAGTTTTATATGGTTAAATTTACTGACACAGTTTTTTTTAATTAAGCATTGGTCTCCCAGAGTAGCAAGCATACATTTTAAATCATGATAAACACAGTTAAAACCGCACATAATGGTACCTCAATACCATGGTAAAAATATAACTACATGGTTTTATAGGTAGCCTAATTGTATGAAAAACGGTAGTCTAAAAACATTCAGAATAAATGCACACATGCTATAGCTTAATCATAAATACATACATACTATAATTATATACCATTACTCCTGTAATAAAATTCAATGTGAATATCCCACATTGCTGCCACAATACCATGGTGCAGTGAGTTTTACTACAGTAAATCCATGGTAAATGATGGCGATGTGTAGATGGAAAAGCCTTCTGACTGTCTCGTTGCACACAGCTTTAAACTAGTTTGAATCACAGAGTCATTTGTGCTCATCACTGAATTCAAGTGTTTCACACTGGATCTCACAACGCTGTTTAGTGCTCGCGTGACAGAGCCGTTCACATATCGCGTCTTTTGGGCGTTCAAGTTCGTTATTTCAAATGTCGTCGCGCGGCAGCTGCGCTCATAACGGAAGGGACGCGCATGCGGTGCAACGCGCTCGGTTTTTCCAGACGCGTCCGCGCCGCATCGAGATAATAAATGCATCTTCTCTAGTGAGCTCGTGCAGGGCAGCAGTTTTAACTTTGGTCCGAGCGGATAAACGGTCCGTGTGGCGCAGTTCAAATGAGTCGGGCTGATTCGTTCCGCTTTTGGCACATAAAAATTATATCGAACATTTATCGAACTCCTCATATCGTTTTATCGAGGAAAATTATATCGCGAAAATTATCGTTATCGAATTATCGCCCAGCCCTAATTAGGAATAAAAAAAAAAAAATGCTTTATTTATGCTATAAAACATAACATAAATCAATTTGGTAAAGAAGAAAAGAAAAGAGAAAAATATATATTAAATTTATGCACATTACATACATATTTGCATCTGACTTGTGTAACTTTACATGACATTTGTAATAATTAAAAAAAATAAAAATAAAATAAAAATAAATACATAAAAAAGTGTTTGCCTTGGTGTTGTTAGAGCAATGGCTAATACCGGAGTGAAATAAAATGGATTTACAATTTCTGTTTACATCAGTAAATTAAAACCATCCAGAAGGTAAAAATCTAGCATCTAAAAAATCTAAAATATTAGACCTCTCAGACCACAGCTGAAGTTTAACAATAACCTCTTAAAACTATAAAATTCAAATATTACTGCATATAATTTTTGCCCAAATCACCAAAAAATGTAAAATATTTTACATAATTATGTTTTAAAAATGATTCCTGTTTTATGAGACTAGACCCTAGAGACATTGTGGTAAACCATTATCAACTTGTGTAATGTCCATAACAGTACAGTTGATATTTGACATTGTGTTCTGAATGGGTTACATATGCTTCATTTTTGTGTGCTATTTTCTCCATCTCCTGAAGCCCATGAACATGCTACAGCCATAACACAAAGTCACTATAAATGAAAATATCTGTGGAGAAAGAAAATAACACCATTATTTACATAATTTTAGCTTTTATGTAAGTATGTATGTATGTATGTATGTATTTATAATTGCTTCAAGCATGGCTCACACACACACACACACACACACATATATATATATATATATATAACATTTTTGTTTCTGCTTTAGAATGGTAAAGGTAGCATAGCGTGGAAATTACTGAACAGTTCCAAACTCAATCAATCATAAAAAAATCAATCAATCATAAAAGTGTTCCTGTGGTTTAGCATGTACGGTCAATTTGTACACTACACTTTTAATATATTGTGCAGGTCAGATGGCGTACTTTAATGATACATTTATGGTGCTTTGGCGTTTTATTAAATTTGACATTTTGGGTGCTAGACAGACAAAGTCACTATAAACTGTTGTTGTACGCCCCTGCATAGTGGTTTGGAATGACAGATTTAGAAAATAAATAAGTAAGTAAGTAAGTAAATAAATAAATAAATAAATTCTTTAATCTTCATGATACAATATTCTAAAATAACTGCATGCTCTTAGTGAAGGAGTGAAAATATAGACTATGATTGTGTTATGAATGTTCTACTGCATATTTGAAATTATTTGTATTTTGTTTTTTTTGTTTTTTTTTTCTGTTTACTTACTAATTATGTTTAATGTGTTCTTTGTATAAATGCAGAAAAATAGTTGTAGAAGGTGCAAGTAAAATGTCCAGTTGTTTTTGAATCTGAAAATCACAATCAATGAAAAACCAAATAAAAACAAAGGTAGTGTTAACAACTCACCGCAGCAGCGACATTAATGTTATATTCTCTATAGTCCAGAAATGTGATTATATTGCCACGGGGTCTGCGTATGCAGGTGCTGTTGACATATGTACCCGCAGATGAAACTGTAGCCTCCAGCAAAAATGCACCAAAATAAAACAGCAAAGCGATGAAATGGTAGAACATGTCCTGTAAACAATGGAAGACAGTTTGAGTTTATGATGTGTACAGATCAATAGACCAAAAGCTAGATTTTAGATAATCCTATTAGATTATATTTAATAATAATCATCATCATCATCATCATCATCATAAATTCAAATAATTTACAGAAGAACTGTGGCAACATCTCCAAGACAGTTGAAGAAACCTGCAAAGCTGTCTGAAAAACTATGTGCAAACTAGCACAAAAGCTGTTTTAAATGCAAAAGTGGTCACACCAAATACTGATTTGATTTAGTAAACAGATGTTAATTGGTAAATAAAATCTATTAATGAAATTATTTTTGAAAGCATCCTCACTTTACAACATTTTTACATTAGTGCCTAAAACTTATCACAGTATTAACTCTTTGCAAGTACACATTTCTTCAAGCATCTTGGAGATATTGCCACAGTTCTTCTGGATTTAGTCTGACAGTTTTTTTCTGTTTCTTCATGTCATTCCAGACAGACTCGATGATGATGAGATCAGATCTCTCAGCATACTGACTGTTGTCAGATTTTGCATACAAAAATCTAACTGGATTATTACATTACATTATTACATTATTACGTTATTATTAATGACAAACAAATGTTTGGAACTGTAAAATGATATTTCCTACAGCAAAAGACAAATAATTGGTTGTAAAACCATTATTATTAGTAGTAGTAGTAGTAGTAGTAATTTAATTATTTTGTGTGTGTGTGTGTGTGTGTGTGTGTGTGTGTGTGTGAAAATACTGATATGTCTTAGACTTTTGGTATTCACTATGTTTTGGGGACCAAATGTTCCGAAAAGTATAGTAATACCAGTACTTTATTTATTTATTTATTTATTTATTTATTTTGTAGCAATAATAGGAATAAGTATAGTAATACCAGAAAGAAAGTAATACTAAAAAATACTATATGATACAGTTTGTATAGAAAAACCATTACACCTATGGAATGCTCCCATAACGATAGGAATACTAGTGTGTGTGTGTGTGTGTGTGTGTGTGTATGTGTACCAAATGTCCCCACAAGGATAGTAATACCAGTAAATTTTGACCTTGAGGGGACATTTTTGAGGTCCCCATGAGGAAACAGGCTTATAAATCATGCAGAATGAGTTTTTTTGAGAAAGTAAAAGTGTGCACAGTCTCCTGTGAGGGCTAGGTTTAGGTGTAGGGTAGGTGTAGGGCGATAGAAAATAGGGTTTGTACAATATAAAAACCATTACGCCTATGGAATGTCCCCATAAAACATGTAAACACAACGTGTGTGTGTGTATGTGTGTTGAACCTTTTAATACTATTTTAATAAGCTGTTTTAAATTTATTCACAGATTAAAATGAGCAACACAATTATTTTTACATCACATTTATAAATGAAAGAGGTCACAGAAGCCACACCATGTGTTGATTTTTGAGCATAGCAAACTAAAAAAATAAAATAAAATAATAAAAATAATAAAAAAAAAATAATAATAATAATAATATAAAAAAATATCATGACATTGTGTGGGCACTGGCAATTGTGTCTAATGTGATGTTTCATTAACTGGTATGTCTATTTAAACAACAACACTAACTTTGTTAGTCATAGAGGAAATTACACCACAAACCAAAAATGAAGCCATCATTTTAATGTAGTGTCATACAAACACTAACGTTGTAATTAATGTAAAGGATTTAAAATATTTTGGATTTTCATATTTAATATCAAAAGTCAGGATCTAGGTCAGAATCAGGATCTATAAAAAATACAATATTTACATAAAATGCTATTTTAAAACAAAATAAAGAAAAAAAAAGAAGAGAAAAATAAACAATACAGTCATAGTAAAAGGTATAGTTCTGAATACAGTTGCAGTGACTTTCATATTACAAAAATAAAGATCTGTTCATTTTAATAATAAAGAAGTCCTGGGATATAAAATTACCTTATACAAATGCAAATCCCACAACCTGTCTAAAAGTTAAACTTTAAGAACTGTATTGCAAGCACTGGTATTTCCTGCTCTACCAACCCTGTGACCTTGAGCCAGGTGCTTAACTCCAAACTGTACTTGGATGACTGTCCAGGCAATTAGTGTCCAATAATCTACACTAAAGTGTCCACTCTATGAATGTGTTAAAATTAGTCTAAGCACTGTGCATTTGTAAAGTCATACACACTCACCATGAAATTCCAGTCAGTGTTGATCTTGTCAGCCAGGCCCAGCAGAAACAGGGCAAGGTATACAGATGAACAGATGAACATGGTTACTGAAACAAACATCACCCATCCCTGCAACAATGGCACAGACACATTCGTCGACGCTACTAATATCCACACCAACCCTCCAAACACCTGATTTTAAAAAACAAACAAACAAACAAACAAACAAATACATGTATATATACTCAAAGAGGAACAATTACTAGATATGTTCTGCATTATCAGGGGATAAAGTCTTTGTTTAGTTATTTGGCCTAATGCAACCTGCGACCTAAAACACAACACTTTCCTGACAGGTAAGACTGGCTTTCTGTATTCAAAGATGTGTGTACAGGCATACTAAACTTAATATTACTATTTTCTCTCAGAGTATGAAGTATGAATTATATATATTATATATAATTATATACAGCTTTATTATTATGATTTCCACATTATTTTTATTTATTTATTTATTTTTTTTATCAAGGTGTTATCAAGGTGTATACTGCCATAACAACAAAGGACAGACCTTTGGAATTATAGAGGTTTAACCCAGTAAGCCTTAAAAACGCTATAAACAACAGTACTTACAATTTCCAAACAAATCAAGGCCCCTGAATATGTCCTCAATATTTCCATTCCAAGGGGTAGAGAAATAGTCGGTGCTGGGAAGGAGGTAGTGGCTGGGTTCGGTGTTTCCGCCATCCTCGTTCAGCTTGACAAGCACAGGTTGAACAAAAGACTAACGCATAGAAGAATCCTGCTGGAGTCATGTATCAGGAACAGGTCCGACAGGTGTGTAGCCACTCCCATCTTGTTAGCTCATTTTTTGCTCCCACAGTTGGGAGTTGCTTTGTTTCATTTGTGAATTTGACAGGCTTAATTATTTAAAATGTGCCTCTGTTTTTGGTGTAGATTTAGTTATTTCTTAGTTTTCCTTTGTCCACAATAAGATTTATTTTATTTTCTTCTGTTTGGTCATGCACAAAAATAACTGAACAGTTTCACAACTTCAGTTAATAATTAACACATATGCTTAGGTTCAGCATACCTAAGTAAACATTATTTTACACCCCAAATTGATATTAAATAAAATACCAAAGAAGAAACAGCTCTTTGTTTGATTTGATTTGATTCTGAATTAAATCAATGTAGCACATTAAGTAAAAGCATTTTGAAAGGGGTAAGAGGCTTTCTGAAAAGGTGATTGTCAATAATGAAACAAATTTACCGTCCATAAATGGGAGGTGAAGTGCACAGGCCTTTTCATTAATAATTGCCTAGTTTTGTGGAAAAGACTGCTGCTTTAGTGACTTCTTGTACAATGCTGAGAGATTTACTGAACACTGCCAGTCATTAATATGAACAGAAATGTTTGTTTTAGGTTGTACCATTTATCAGAACTACTAATAAAAAGTGCTTTTAGTTTCACTGACAAAGCCATGATTGACAGATAGCAAGCATGCAAGTCTAAAAGTTACCTGCTGGGAAAATAAGTCATAGCTATAGAAATACAGATATTTACTGCTATCAAAAATAAATAAATAAATAAAAATCACCAGCAGTTATTGTAATCTGATGTTTTTATTTATTTATTTATTTATTTTAGAAAAAGCATGTCAAGATCTAAAAATGATGGATTACAATAAAAACAGGTGGCATAGACATCCACAGGCCCCTTGTTATCTTTTATTTACTTGAAATTATTTAAAATAGTGGTGAATAATTCATAAAATGGTGGATAAATCATAAAATCAAAAACATTAAAACTTTTCCAAAAATTCTGAATACAATAAATTCATTTGCGCATACATCAGCTTAGCCTATTAAAAATAATTATTTTAAAATAAAAACTCTTTCTCTGTGGCCATTAAACCATTACAAGGCTGAAGTATTTTTGTTTTTGACAAACTCACATATGTAGTACTGTGTGGCTCCACAATCTACCTGGCTCCAGGCTCCAGTACTACCAAGCTGCACACAGTCACCTTTACCACTGTGTGGGCTCTGTAGAGACCAGACTGTGGTATTCAAGAAGGGGTTACCATCAACAAACATGTACCCCACTTCTGTTACTCCTACTTGTAGCCCTATGAACACATGAGTAAGATCAGCTTCTCTGATATAGTCGGCAAGCAAGGTGTTTGTCTCTGTGGTTCTGGGCATAGCAAGGGACCCCCCACGCAACTTGCAGTTTAGAAGTGACTCTTGATACCTCCGTGCCTCTGTCACCAGCAGGTAAAACATGTTCTCGGTTTCCCTGATACCTAGAACCACTTTAATAAAATTGACAAAACATAGTACTGGTTAATGTCTTGTAAACATTTGACTGTGTCTTGTCAACATTTGTCTGTGTTTTCATTGGAAATACTGTGGCATGCAGTATGGAATGGACCTGTGTCTCACCTTATATAATATATCTAGTATACCACACCTTGTAATCATACAGCGGCCCCAAAACTATTTAAATGTCTAACCCACTTAAAAGTGCATAAAATTCATTACATTAGATTACAAAACTATCAAATCAAGTGGATTTTTAATAGTAAAGACAGAAGAATGCAACTTTAAGCAGAATATTTCAAAATTTCATATAACCACTAAAATTTACAATGAGACCAGTGAATTAAAAGTGATTATAAAAATAACAAAGTGATGTTAGTTCAGGAAAAAATTCCAGAAACATTAAAGATGCATCTTAGTTACAATTATGAGAAAAACAAAACATATCTCAATCTTACTATAAAAGTCTATTATTTGCTGCATAATCATGGAAATCATGGTAATTGCATGCTTATCACAATGGAGAACATTAAATCAATATCAGGGCCACACAAGCAAATTTGATGAATTAAACGCACAAGTCTCACCGTTCTTAAGAAACTTGACAGCATTTTTCAGTTTGCTTATATTGATGTCCATCTGTCCAACAACCTTTCTGTACCTCCCACAGTCACAGGTAGTACCTGTCACATGTATTATGCAGTCTTTAGGCTGTGTTAGATCATCAGTAATAATAAATATAGAGAAGATCTAATGCTTACTACATTCTGACAAAGCAGAAACACACACATGCTTTGACATTTACCAGGTTTTCCTTTTAATCCTGGGAGACCATTAATTCCTTCTTGTCCCTTGTCACCTGTTTACAATAACATTTACAATATATACAACATACTGTAAAACATACAGTGTCATTTAACTAAGCATTAGCCACATATTTAATATTGCAAGTACATATCATTGATTTTATAAAATCCAGTAATAACATTGATTAACCAGTAGATGACAGCAGTGCACATACTTCACTATTTGCTTAGAATTTTGGCCACATCTGCAGAGCAAATTATGTCAGTCTCCATCTAAATGTGATTTTTCTTTTAAAACTTTAGTGTTTAGTCCTGTTATAAAAAATAATAATTCGAGAAGTAAATGTTCATTTCTTCTCTTCTCTTCTCTTCTCTTCTCTTCTCTTCTCTTCTCTTCTCTTCTCTTGGATCATGGAATTACTTTGCAGAGTATTTTGGAAAATAATTTTAGATTTTGTTTCTTTTTCTGATTGGCAAAATTTGCTAGAATTGTACTGATTACTGATTTTGTTAATTAAACCATACAGACCTTTACATAGGGTATTACCTAATTAGATCAATGCACACTGTGTTTTTGTGACAGGCCTTTGGGCAACAATTGATGATTATGATGTTGATGATGATGATGATGGTGATGACTTAAAGTGACCATAATTTACACATTTTGGACCTATGGTTTTGTTCTAATCAGACAGCCACCACAAGTCATGATTGCCATTATATATGATTCAGTTTAGTTGTATTTAAGTGTGTCATTCACTGTCTGGAAGGAATGACTGAACATGAACTAGTGCACTTTTCCAAACAAAATGATAGGTAATCTAAAAAGAACATAGATAAATTAGAGTATACTGTGCAGTAAACATACTGGGTGGAAAGGATAGTGACATTCTGTAGACAATTCCCAGATATTGCATTGTTAAGTTATCAAAATATGTAAACATGCATGAATAAATACAGCAGCAAAGAGCATTCAATCATTGCTTAGAGTCGATTTACCTTTCATTCCACTATTGCCCATCTTTCCTATTCTTCCCATCTCTCCTTTTTCTCCATATTCGACAGTCAGGCCTATGGAAGATGAAGAAGGTAACTGGTCTCCTGATAAAATATTTTGAAGAAATTAATATACAGCAAATATATATATATATATATATATATATATTTGCTGTTTTTAATTTTGAATTTTATATATATAAATGTCTCAAAATGACATCCTTCAATATCTCATTTTTAAACTTTTGGAACTTTTTCTCTTTATATTATTGTGAATTATTTCATTTTTGCTTTGAGGGTATGAGGTTGATTAAAAACTGGAATGATGTTTTTTTTGTACTAATTTAAAACTGATTAAAGCAATGTCTTTTATGGTTTTGACAGATTTAGCAGTAACAATCTTTATATGTTACTTCTACATGCACAGCTGAAAATAAAAACTAAAGTTTGCCGTAAACAGTCTTTCTAAAACTTAATGCCTCTGTGGTCACACTGTAGAGTGAAAAAACAGGGTATGAGTCTTCCTGGCTTTTCTAGTCTTTTGGCATTCCTTTTTTTTTTTAGTAGAGTATGTTTATGTGTGGAAGAAAGGGCATGTCTTCCTGTAATCGCAGTTCCAGGCCTTCTTGTACTGATTCGATAAACAGCTTGCCTGGAAGCTGCACTACAGGTTACACTTCCATCTTTAAAAACATCGCAACACTACAGCTCTTAGCCACATTTAACACGTCTGCCTGCCTCTGACGTGACTTCCCTCAAGGGAAGATGTGGTCTGGCAGAAAGAGACTGTCTTCCAGCTATACTCTAATGCCCAGTGAGAAGGACACATCAAACAATTAACCTAAGGTCAAAGTAGAATGCAAGCTATACTACCACTTTGGAAAAGCCTTCCTGAAAATGTTTAGGCCTCAGACATACTCTCAGTTTAAATCTGGAATAAAGACACATCTCTTTAGCTAGGATTTCATATACAGCAACACATCTCATTACCTAGTATTACAGTTATGTCTGTACACATGATCATCTTGGATTGAAATAATATGAACAGCTAAGCTAATCCTTCTACTTTGCTTTCCTATTTCTGTCTTTGGATGTCAGTGCCAATGACACTAGAGACCTTACCAGTTCCAGTTTAGAGCCAGCCTCACTGCAGATAATAACAAGAATGGGTACACAAGAATAACATAATACTTTCTTTGGTCCCACTTTATATTAAGTGATCCTAACTACTAAGTACTTACATTGAAATGAATCATATGATACAATGCACTTATTGTGTACATACATGTATTTACATTGCACTTTGATTTTAGAAATACCTGCATGTAATTACATCTGTAATTAATTTCTCTAATTACATTTATAATTACACAGCTGACCCATCCCTTACACCTTAACCCACCCTTAAACCTACCCATACCACCAAACCTGTCCCTAATCTTACCTATATCCCACCTCAATAGCAGCAAAAGTGTTTTGCAATACAATATGACCACATTAAGTACATTGTACTTATTTTTTGATGTAAGTACATAATAGTTAAGGCCATTTAATATAAAGTGGGACCCTTTCTTTAAATTGCATCTGAATTGAAACATTTTAATTTTTCCATTACCACAGAAAGAGTAACTGCACTAGAAAATTCATTAAATTGCACTTTAAATTCATTAAAGCAGCTGTTTCAGCTCATTGGATATTTTTGGCTAAGAACAGTAAACAGCCATGCTTTAACCAACTTCCCTTTAATCTATCACTGATTTGTTAAATAACAAACCAACAACGTCTCAGAGACCTCGCTGGCCAGGTGGGCCGGTTTTCCCCATTCTTCCTTCTTCACCTTCTGCTCCCACCCCACCTGGATCGCCTGTTAGTTGAAGAGGCAGAGTTAGAGATTGGGATCTCTCAAACAGAAAATCAGCAGACAGAACTGTTTGGGATGGGTCTTACCCAAACAAGCTTCTCCGTTACATCGCAGCTGTTTAAATACAGACAGTTATTCAATATCTAGAAGAACGAGTTTATTGGCATTGCTACAAGTATGAACCGTGGGGAGAGACATTTCATCTTAACCGTTTTTTTTTTTTTTTTTTCATTTGTTTTTGAAAAACAAACAAACAAAACTTCATATATAATAAATATATAGTATTAATGAATATAACCCTAACTCTCTCTCCACACACAACTCTCCACACACACACACACACACACGCATTTCCAGAAATCGCATCAGTTCTTATGCACATGCTGTTTTTTTTTTTTGTCATGGAATGATAGTTGTGATCCTATAAATGACAGAACATTTTAACACAGGCACATTGTTGGGTTTACAAGCAGGGTTCCTGTAATACGAGAAGCTACTTTAGCACATTTAATTAATGATTTCATCTACAGTATATAATCAGTCTCACAACAACCAACAGGGATCCAACAATATAAAAAGTGATAACCTGCAATTGTTACCTATTAGAGCTATTTATACCTGATCTTATGCTTATATTTAGCTTTATTTGTGTAAAATAATATATTTAGAATGATTCAGTGATCCCATGAAATAATAATAATAATAATAATAATAATAATAATAATAGTGATAATAATAATTTGGTGTTCATTATAGTTTTTTCTGAAATCTGTACTGGTAAATTAAAATATGTACTGGTGATTATCTGTAAGGTGATAAAACACACTTTTTTCATAAAATTTTAAAAAAAAAAAACATAATAATAATAATAATAATAACATAAATACCTTTTGATCCAGGGAGAATACTGTTAGAGCAGACTTCGGTTGTAATACAATAAAGGCATACATTACAAAGAAACAGAAATAAAAAAAGATTCCTGCTGAAATTTTGTCCATCCATGACTTGAATTGGAAACAAACTTCGCTCTGTTCTTAAGAGAAGAGTGAAAAGGGAGTTTTACTTATGTTTACCAGACCTTATCATATCAGTGTTTAGTTTTCAAACAACACTGTCCAGAACACAGACTATCTCTTTACACTTCAAGCGAGGAATTTGGTTGTGTGAGGAAGTTTTGGCATCCTACAGATTATTTTTTTTTACACACACACACACACACACACACACACACACACACACACACACACTTTGTTTTTGTGAATTGTGGGGACTTTCCATAGACTTCTATAGATTTTATACTGACCAAACAATATTGTCTATCCCCTAACCCAACCCTAACCCTAAACCTAGCCCTCACAGAAAACATGTTTGCATCGTTACACTTTCAGATAAACATCATTTAGCATTTTTAATAATTTTTTAACATTGTGGGGACCGCATATATATATATATATATATATATATTTCTGGTTTCTGGATGTTTAGCTAGTCACAACTGTTTTCACATGTGCTAATGACAATATTTAAAAACTGTCACGATACCACTAAATGTCAAATTATAGTCTATAGCACTCTAGTAGTTAACAATTTGTTTTATTGGGTTAGTGTTTGATTATTATTAGTTGTACTAGGAATAACAATGGCTAAAAAGTACAATATATATTTGATCTCAGTCGGGTTTAGATTATAAATAATAATACATCTCCTATTGTTTTGGGTGTGGTGGTACTATTTGTAAAATTACCAAATTTTAGTGATTCAAGAACATTTGGCATCAGGGCCTAAATCATATGCTGACAAGTCAACCAGTTAGGACACATTTACTGAAATCACTGTTTTTTGTTTGTTTATTTGTTTTTAATTTGCCAATTAAAATTATACTTTGACTACAAATTCAATGCCTTGTGTAAACAAACTGATTTTTATGCTAAGGTAATATTTAATGTAAAGGGCTAAAAATCCATGAGGTCAATCAGCCATGTCTTTTCCCATCCTCCCTTTGAACTGGTTATGGAATTTGGGAGGACACAGTGGTCATGGTGAACTAAGGCTCATACTTGAGGTGTGGTAACTTGAATGTGATTGTTCGTCTCTTGGGCATTTCTGTAGAAATTCTAATATAATCACATCCAGTCTTTTGACCTCATGTGATGAAAAATACATGAGTTAGTACTGCGTTTTGGGGGCTTAAGATTTCCTGTGAGGAAACATGCAGCAAATGTCTTGCTAGGGCAGATTTTTCTCATAAATTGTGATTCCCCCTTCCTATTTAGTCTCCATCAATGGAAACTGTGGTCAGGGCTAGGCTGTTAATCTTGAATTCACCAAGGTCTAGAATCTTAATAAAAACACACATACTCACACTCACCATTACTTTACTCCCTCAACTTTTCATTACAATGGCCATCTTGCTTGTGGCCAAC
The DNA here is from genome assembly GCA_012976165.1 of Labeo catla. Classification (NCBI taxonomy): domain Eukaryota; kingdom Metazoa; phylum Chordata; class Actinopteri; order Cypriniformes; family Cyprinidae; genus Labeo; species Labeo catla. Next base: position 126,398 of record VONZ01001541.1, read on the forward strand.
TTTGTGCACAGCATGGGTATAACTCTGTGTAGAACTATTATAGTAGGGACTAATTGTTTATATGTGGTTTAATGGTAACCCTCTCATTTAGCTTGTGAAATACATTATGATTCACACCACAAGAGCAAAAAAGTTTAAGGGGACGGCAGTCATATCGTGCCACTAATTACTTGCAGGACAGACAGAGACTTAACAATGAAACAGAAATAGTCTGAGAATGATGCATGAATGTATGATCCCACTTTATATTAGGTGGCCTTAATTACTATGTACTTACATCAAAATATAAGTACAATGTACTTATTGTGTTCATATTGTATTGCATAACACTTTTGCTGCTATTGAGGTGGGATACAGGTAAGGCAAGGGACAGGTTTGGTGGTATGGCTGGGTTTAAGGTTGGGTTAAAATGTAAGGGATGGCTCAACAGTGTAAAAATAAATATTATTACAGAAATTAATTACAGATGTAAATACATGCAGGTATTTTTAAAAATGTAAGTACAATTTAAAAACATGTATCTACACAATAAGTGCACTGTATTAAATAATTAATTGAAGTGTAAGTACATATTAATTAAGGCCACCTAATATAAAGTGGGACCCAATTAATGAATGAATACATACATACATGCTAACAGGTGGTCTGTTAGTGTAATCAGATTTGTACTCTCAGTTTATGTGTTCAAGATTAGTAACTAGGAGACTAGCTATTGGAGAGAATTTGTTTTGTATTGTGGGAAAGTACAGAGCCCACTTGTCAGATCAAGTAAGGAATGATTAAGTCAAAAACTAATGGCTTGCTTTTACATTTCACATGTCTGCATGGTTTAATGGGGTGGTTGATTGTGATTTCACTTTTTTAACTTTAGTTAGTGGGTAATGTTGCTGTTTGAGCATAAACAATATCTGCAAAGATATGATGCTGAAAGTTCAATGCAAACATTAATATTGTCCTTATTATGACAGTATAATGCCTACAAAAAACGGCTCATAGGTACTACAATGAGCTACTTCCTGGGTTGGTGACATCACAAACCCAGACATTTACATAAACCTCGAGAAGAGGAAGAATTGTTGCCATGCCGTCAAAACTAGGGGTGCACAAAAAAATAAATATTAATTTATATATTGCGAGTCTGTCTTCTAATGATTCTAATGGATTCACAAGTTTCAAAGTCAGTGTTCTAAAGCAGCGGTTCTTGATCCTGTTCCTCGAGAAGGGACAGAGTGGTGTAGAATAAAGATAAATTATGTGAAAAATAATGTTTTTTTTTTTTTTTTTAAACTAAGCATTAACACATGTTAGACTGCACCCCATAAACACAATCAAACCGGGAAACAACAACAACAACAACAAAAAAAACACACCTTTAACTAATAAAACATAAATAAAAAACAATCAAATAGTTAAAGTGTAGCTTCCTGTTGTAACGTGGGGTTTTGTTTTGTCTTGGGTTTCATGTTCATGTTTTCATGTCTTTTATTATGTAGTCTTTTCATGCTGTTGTGTCTTGCTTCCCTTGCCCTCATGTATTCCTGTCATTGGTTCCCTAGTTCCATGTGTCATGTTCTGATTGGTTGTCATTTGGTTGCTATGGTCTTGTTCCTTGTTTTCTATTGGTTGGTTCTTGTCATGTGTCCCTCTTTGTTTAGTATAAATAGGCCTTATGTGTGAATGGTTCTCTGTTGTGTATTAATATTGTAAACCTGCTGTTGGTGAGTGTCAAGTCTCTTCCATGCCATGTTTTAGTTTGTTTGAAGTCACGTCTGTTTCAAGTCAAGTTCATGTCAAGTCATGTCAAGTCTAGTTTGTTTGGATTATTGTTTGGATTTCACGTTTGGACTTTAATAAAACTGCACGTGGGTTCTGCACATCTCGCCTCTCAGTGGGATTAATTGTTACAGAATACGCGACCCTACAAAATGAACAGCAGTTGCCATCCCAGAGTCTGCACCCAAGATGGCCGCCATCCCAGAGTCTGCACCCGTCATGGCCGCCATCCCAGAGCCTGTTCACAAGATGGCTGCCATCCCAGAGCCAGTTCACAAGATGGCCGCTGTCTCCAAGCCACTCCACAAGATGGCCGCCATTCCAGAACCCGTGGCCAGCACTCGGACGCCGCCGCCCGCGGCCAGCTCTCAGACGCAATCGCCCGCGGCCAACTCTCGGAAGCCGCCGCCCGCGGTCAGCTCTCAGACGCCGCCTGTGGTCATGATGGCCCACGTGCTGGACTCACCCCTAATGGCTGTATGGGCAGCTAAAATGGCGCTTC
>VONZ01001542.1:0-128654 GCA_012976165.1 Labeo catla
GAGCAATAAATACTGTGTAGGGATCATGTCAATTGGAACACACTCATGTATTATCATTAAATGAAATATTATATGAAATATTATCATTAAAATTTAGTTAAACATATAATTTCTGACTAGTTTTTAGTTTTAGCTTTTGTTTCACACTCATTACCATATGGACAAAGAAATCAACAAATAAATGCACAAATAAATACACAACTGTATAAAAAAGTGGAATTATTTAAATACTGACATACATAAATAAATGCGTAAATAGATGTGTAAATAAATAAATGTGGACAAAATACAATTGGGCCCTATACATGAGGAAATATAGGCCTACTTGGACTAATTTATTAATTTTTTTTTTTATGATTTATTGGGTCTATCTTATTATTCATTCATTCATATTTTATATTTTTATTCATATATTTATTTTACAACCTTCCAATTCAGGGTAGGCTAATGCAAAATAACCATCCGGTTCATAAATAAATTATTCTTTTGAACAGGTTCTTGATTGGACTGAGCCGTCTGAAACAGTTTGCGGCTCGAGCAGCATAGATTTACAAGATGCAAAACTCACTTTCTTAACAGTCACCCCGACTCGAGATGAGCCAAAAAAAGTGCTAAATGTGCACTAAATGTGTAGATCTAGTAAACAATGAAAGCAGACATACTGCAGTGCTGTTTTTTCATTTGAGGTTTAGACAACCGTGAGAACTTTATAAACATAAAGGTACTGGAAACTCATTTAATATTTATGACGCGGTCATAAGGCCATAAGACCAGTGGAACATTTCTTTTTCTGGTTTTGGTTTAGCACATTAGTTGAGTGCATAAAATAAACATGAATGTAATGATGTATTTTTTCCTAAAAAAAAAAAAACACAGAAGGATAACAAGCCATGACATTTCACACTAACAGATTTTATTATATTATGGTCATTTAACTGATTCTATTAACTTCAATAAGCATCAATAAAAGATCTTGGCAAAATAATCAGTCATCTATATTCTATAAAAAGTCTTCCAAACAACAAAGAGTAATAAACTCCTAATTCATCAACAGTCACGTTAATTATTACTAGACGATGTTTAAACTGCACTGAATATTTCTTTATGAATGTTTTATTGGTGTAAAAAGGTGATACTGGTGTTGAGAATGATCGTAAAATCAGTGTTGGAGGATCTGGTGTTTTTTGCAAAATCCAATAAACCTCCTTTTCATCAAGATCACAGTTTATGGTCACATTTGATCCCAAATCTGTTACTAGATCTGCAACTGCATACTGACAGCAGATTAATACATCTGTAAGATTAAAAAAATAAATAAGATTACCCACGTTAAACCCATGTAATGCTTAACATAAAACTATCTGTAATTTTTAGTTTACAAAGCATGTAAATATATTGATATCATGTAATAAACTTACAGAGCTGAAGCTGAATGATCTTCATGATGTTGTCGTGGTTGAAACACTTTAGTATGAAATCTGTTTCCCTCCATATGACATTTGAGATGAAGTCACTGCAGCTCTGAGCCAAAGACAGGAAGAAATAAAAAATCAAGTCAAAGACAAATTTGCTTTGAACACAATCCTAATTCACCCTCATCAGTTCATTAAGATAATGCTCGTTTTATTTTGTCTTTTGTTGTGAGCACATGGTTCAGTTCTGATGCTCACGTGCCCATTATAGAAAGTGGACAGGGATCTCACTGACACTTTGACAGTGTCCATGTCCATGTGTCTCTTCTCTGATGATGTTTACTTGCACAAGGGCAGAACAACCTGTCACTCGCATAAGATCACAGCACTAGCAAGCTACAAAGATCCAATCAACTGCAGCTAAATAAAATCAAGCCCTTCTTTTTATTTTCTTGTTCAAGAACCCGTTTCACTATACATCACAATAAGGAAGAAAAGACTATCACAAGCCGTTTCATGCAACTGACTGACTTACTTACTCATAAAGACAGTCCCTTGCCGCCACCTATTGGTGTAACAATGTAACCTGCACTGAAATCTTAAAATAATCTCTTGAAGATCCAGAATACAATCATTTCCCAGAGGAATTAAGGAAGCTTCCCTCTGATGCTCATGTAAGTCAATATACTCAACTTTGGCAACATAGTGTATATTGACAGACACTGATGTGACAGCAGAATCAAGATGAAAAGGAAACAAAGACAGGAGAATCAAAGACAGGAGCATGTGAGTCACATAAAACAGAGAGAGGGGAAAAAATGAATCCACAAATGAACTGGTTCAAGGATACAGAGTGAAGAAGGTGTCATCAAAAGGAGACATTGAGAGCATTTGCAAAAGTGGAAGACAGACAAAGACAGAAGTAGAAAGCAAAACGTAAATACACCACTGTGCATCAGATAACTGGAAATGAAGCAAATAATGTTCAGTTATGAATGACCTTTCCTCTGTGGAACTGTACAGTAATCATGAGTCATTTGGTTCACTCCAGAACTCAAAACGGAGTTAGACACTGGATCTGCTTTATCTGTCACCTTCACAAGCTGTTAGTTGGAGTAGGTCAAATTGAATCTGGAGTGACATTTTTTTTATAACTAAATAACCAAATATTGATAACCTTTTTTAAAAGGTTTTCTTTGTTTTAAAATACTCACATGCACTGTATATTTACATTAACTGAAAAAGACAGAAGCCAAGAATCTTACAGAAAAATGTCTTGATAAAGTGTTTAATTCCTTAACTGTCAGTTTGATAATTAGCCTGTTAGGTTTTCAATTTATGAGTAAGTTACTTTAAAAAGTAATTAGTTATAGTTACTAGTTACTTCTCACAAATAGTAACTGAGTTAGTATGTCAAATAACTTGGATGCCCACAATAATACATGTTAAATTAATGAAATAGACTCTAAATCAAATAAATTATTGTTATAAAACATTGTACACTAATCTACAATATTTTCATGTTGCTGTGGGACAATGTGAGAGACACCGATGAAATATTTTAATTATTGTAAATATGATCAACTCTATTGAAACCTTGGCAATTGAATCATCATTGGCTATAGGGCTATTATTATTATTATTATTTTTTAGTTTAGGCCTACTCATCAGACTAATATTAAATATCTGATATATATGGGCAGTGTTGGGGAGTAACTAATTACATGTAACGGAATTACGTAATTTAATTACAAAATAAATGTAATTGTAATTAGTTACAGTTACTGAGAAAAAATGTGTAACTAAATTACAGTTACTTTTGAAAAATGCCAGTGATTACAAAGGGGATTACTTCTGAATTTTTTCACCCACTCACCCACACTTACAGATTTAATTGACTTCTTTCATAAATTGCATTGATGGTCTAAAATGAGACACCAATGTTTCAGGAGTTTAGGACACAGAATAGGACACATGCTTATTCGATAACTGTTTTATTTCCTATTTGGGTTTATGCATAAACTTTATTTTTTAAGATTGTTTTTTCCAAGGCATTGTTAGATGCTAGTGTTTTCTGTCATAACTATGCAAACATTTGATTTCAAACCCAGTATCATAGCTATTAAACTATTTCTTGTTATGATGTTATTTATGTTATGATCTTGTTATGACATATAGTGCAACTGCGCTCACAGTGACCCGAGTTCGATTCCCGTCTCGAGGTCCTTTGCCATCCCGCTCCCCTCTCTCCTCCCAGCTCTTTCCTGGCATCTTTCTACTGTCCTATCACAATAAAAGGCATAAAAAGCCCAAAAATATAAGTAAAAAAAAAAGTCTGAATTTGTGGTGGCTGTGCTTTAAATTAAATTATTCCACAGCTCAGACTCATCCGGGGCGACTTAAGTCAGTGCTATATGCTTGATAATTTTTCTTGGTGGAAGCTTTGCGTTTGGTTAGCTAATAAAATATTAAAGCTTAATTTAATATTATGTGTACAAGTTCTTAATTCTGTCATCCTGGTATCGTGGACTTGCGCTATTGTTTCATACAAACGCAGCTGCTGCCATTTTTTTTTGTACATTGTAATGGATTATAAGATAACTAACAAACTAGTACTACTACTTAATTATTTATGTGGTGAAATGTTGTGTAAGAAAACTGGTATGACTGCACTGTATCCCTAAAATGTCTAGTTTGAACTTGCCATTTGCTAGCAACTGATTTATTCATGGAAGCTTTGCGTTTAAATATTTCAACTCAGACCAGTGTTTCATGTCTAATAATTCTGACACAAAACATCTAAATAATAGATGTGTAATAAGTGGGATAATGTACATTCAGCCAGTTGTTATCGCAACATAAAGATGTATATTATCCCTTACTTATTATAATCTTAATTCAAGTGATAAAGGATTTTGACAGTCTGACAGTAGTCAGTGTTGAGTGCTACTGTAAGGTTAACTCTGCCTAGTTTAAATGTTTCAAAATGATTAACAGTTGAAAATATTAGAAATTTAGAAGAGTAATCAAAAAGTAATTAAAAGTAATGTTACATTACTTTAATAAAGTAATTGAAAAGTTACACTACTTATTACATTTTAAATCAAGTAACTTGTAATCTGTAACCTATTACATTTCCAAAGTAACCTTCCCAACACTGTATATGCGTGTATATATATATATATATATATATATATATATATATACACACACACATCCCCCCCCCCACACACACACTTTTAAATTGGCTGCTACGCCCCTGTATGTATGTATGTATGTATATATATATATATATATATATGTTACGGGGTAAACGAGACGAGAGGCGAGCGGATCCACTTGCAAGCTTTTTTTGGGATGAGACAAAGACATAGTCGTACAGGCAGGGTCGAGACGGGAGCAGACAGGTATATCACAGGCAGTCGAAGAGAATAATCCAATAAACCAGAGCGATAGTCCAAAAGGCAGGCGGCTAGACAGTCAAAACGAGAAAACCAGGCGGGAAAGACAAAAGTGTGGTGCAACAGTCAGAGTGTGTAGGTGAGAGGTGAGAGTGACATCTGGTGGTGAGCGGGCAATGGGACACCGACCAGATTCGTGACAATATATATATATATATATATATATATATATAAAGTTTAATGGCCCAGTTCTTTAAAATATCTGAAATGTCTACACTTAGCTTCAATCAGTGATATATATTATGATAATTTAGCATTAAATTAGTAAATGCATATTTGTCATGTTGACTAAACTTAGGAATGGTGGTGGTGCTTAAGACATTGTTTGTCAGTGTTTCTAATAAAAAAGGGGGAAAAAATAATAATGATACTAATAAGAAAACACTACTATTAATACCTGCTATAATAAATAGCTTTTAGAATAAAAACATCCTCAAACCTTCATTGAAGTTATTATATATGAAGAGTTCGATGGACGTATAATATGTGTCAGGAGCATTCACTCAGTATCATTATCTCATTTTTGACCGAGATGGCTTTTAGCTGGTTTTGCATCTGAACTCTTCATATGTTAATGCACAGCACATTAGATAATTTCCACCACATTGCACAAAATGAGTAGAAGGTTTCAAATGCAAATTCTCTTCTGGTTTTTATAAAATCAAACTGAACAAATTAAATTCTTGTATGTAGCCTCCCTAACCTTTTCTACCTAAACACTATTTTTGTACTAAAACAGTATTTTTGTGAACAATAATAACAATAAAAAGTAAAATTACTTTAGCAAAAACATTGTTAAACTTGTTTTGAGGAAAAATAAGTCTTCAGAAAATTTGTCTTGTAGTTTTATTATGTTATATTATGTTTATTATGTAACATGAGTTATTTGTTATAAATAACAAAATATACAAAGATTTATGCACAAAACTATTGAAGGGTTATAATATGTAATATTCAGACATAACATTTAGCGAATTTTCTCATTCACTGCCATTAACAGCATCTTTATGAACGTGTTTGTCTCACTCTTGAGAACACAATGTGAGTTGTTGTGGACAATGGACCTGGGCTACTTTTATATTGAACTTAGTAGAATTTTGGCATTTGGTCACAAATGTGAGACTCCTTGTTCATGCAAAAATGTTACTAGATTATCAGAAAATTAATTGCACAGTAAATGTGTAACTTCCTGTTTGGTGGCCATTTAAGGAGGCCTAAACCAAACAGGCACTGCGAAGTATTGATTTGCTGTGTGGACTCTACTAAGCGTTTTCTCGAATTTCCTTGCCTTGTTTTTGCCACGGTTTTGTTTCTTGTCATTGTTTTGCCTTGTTTTCTTGCCATAGTTCTGTCTAGTTCTTTGTCATAGTTTTTGCCTTGTTTTGCTTCGTTGGACTGCTCACCCGGTATTTGGATTCTGTCTGTTTATTTGGATTTTGCCATTGTTTTGCCCTGGATATTGCTGTTTGTTTGGTGATTGACCCTGCCTGTCTGACTACGCTGTGTTCAATAAAAGCTTGCAATTGGATCTATCACGCTTCCCTGGAGTCTCCATTACAGAATACTTCGCCGCCCCAAAGATCCAGCAGCTTTTGGACGCAGATTAACCATGAACCCAGCATCAAGCCTCCTCTGCTTGCGTCAAGGTAATCGGGCTATAGAGGAGTATGTGGAGGATTTTTGTAGTTTGTGTCATTTGGTGAAATTCAATGATGTTGCCCTAAAGGGTATTTTTTGTAATGGACTTCAGGACAGATTGTACCACCTCATGCCCGACAATAGATGCTCAGCTACACTTGAACAATACATAGACTTTGCACTTTGTTTAAGTGGCTCACCGTTCACTGTTGGGATTACGGATGAGGGACCCCGCAATCCTGCAGTAACCCCCATACCACAACCTGCTCATGTCACGTCTGCTACACCAGAACCCTCTCATGCCAAGCCTGCCAAGCCAGAGTCTGTTCACGTCATGTCTTCCAAGCCAAAGCCTGCTCAAGTCACATCTACCAAGTCACAGTCTGCTCACGCCAAGCCTGCCGCTCCAGGGCCTGCTCACGCCATGCCTGCCGCTCCACAGTCTGCACCTGTCATGGCCGCCCTCCCACAACCAGCCCACAAGATGTCCGTCATCCCAGAGCCAGCCCACAAGATGGCCGCCATCCCCAAGCCTTTTCACAAGATGGCGCATGCATCCCCAAAACCCTTTCACAAGATGGCCGTAAATCCCCGAAGAAGCCTGTTCACAAGATGGCCGCCATCCCAGCTTCCTGCTCACAAGATGGCCGCCTCCCCAGAGCCAGTTCACAAGATGGCCGCCATCCCCAAGCCTGTTCACAAGATGGCCGCTGTCTCCAAGCCGTGCCACAAGATGGCTGCCATCCCAGAACCTGCAGTCCACACTCGGACGCCGCCTATGATCATGATGGCCCACGTGCTGGACTCACCCCTAATAGCTGTATGGACCGCTAAGACGGCGCTCCATCATGTCACGGCTGCTACCCCAGGGTCAAGTCAAGCCTCCAAGTCCGGTCAAGCTTCCAAGTCCAGTCAAGCAACAGAGTCAAGTCTAGCCAAAGCAGCTGTTCCCCATGAATCAAGCCAAGTCACAGCTATTTTCCATGAGTCAAGCCAAGATACAGCGGTTGTTCTCCATGAATCAAGTCAAGATACAGCTATTGTTCTCCATGAGTCAAGCCAAGATACAGGTGTTATTCGCCAAGTCACAGCTGTGCCCCACGAGTCAAGCCAAGTAACAGCTGTGCCCCACGAAATTGCTTTGCCGCCAGCTGTGCCCCACGGTCAAGTTTTCAAGTCACAGCTGTGTCCCCTAATGAAATAAGCCAAGTCACAGCTGTTGTTCCTGAGTCAAGTCACGCTACAGCTGTTGTTCCTGAGTCAAGCCATGTTGTTCCGGAGTCAAGCCATGCTGCTTCTGAGTCAAGTCAAGTTTCCAGTCCAGCCAGGTTTCGCGGGCTGTTGTTCCAGTGTCAAGTCATCGTTGCAGCTGTTGTTCCAGCATCAAGTCAGTTAAAGCTGTGTTTTATGTGTCGCGTTTCAGGTCAGAGCTGCTCTTCCCAAGTTCAAACAAGCTACAGCTATTGCTCCTGTGTCAAGTGCTATAGCTGTAGCCCTCAAGTCAAGCAAAAGTCACAGCCGCGGGTTCCTGAGTCGCTTGTCACAGCCGCGTGGGCTACTCGAGTCGCTTGAAAGTCACTCACCGAATCTTCATGAACCAAGTCAAGCCACAGCTGACCTTCATGAACCAAGCCAAGCTACAGCTGACCTTTCATGAGCTAAGTCAAGCCACAGCTGGACCTTCATGAGCTAAGCCGCTTCTTGCAGCTGACCTTCATGAGCCAAGCTGCCACAGCTGACCTTCATGAACCAAGTCAAGCCACAGCTGATCTCCCTGAGCCAAGTCAAGTCACAGCTGGACTGTATGAGCCAGGTCAAGTCACCGCTGTTTTTCACGAGTCAAGTCAAGTCACGGCAGGCCTCCCTGAGTCAAATCAAGTCACGGCAGACCTCCCTGAATCAAGTCGAGAAACTGCTGTCCTGCCAGAACCTAACCAAGTCCCCTCTGACCTTCCCAAATCACTTCACATCTCAGCTGACCACCAAGAACTTTATCACATCTCAGCTGATCCCCTAGAGCCTCATCATGTTTCTACGCTCCCAAGCCACGCAGAACCCACATTCCCAAGCCACAAGTCCACAGCATCCACACCCTCAAGGCCAACAGACATCCCACTATCTACTGTGCTGCCTGTAATGGCCGTTGCCATTTTCAGTGTGTGGGCTGCACACTGTGCTCCAGAGGCCTCGTCTGTCCACGAGCCTGCTCCAGAGGCCTCCTCTGTCCACGAGTTCGTAGATCCTCCAAAGGAGGTGGCGTCTATTTATGAACTCACTGCCATGTCTGCCCAAGAATCTGAGGTGTCGGCACCTGCTGTAGATCCTCCAATGGGGGCGGCGTCCTCCTATGAACTCTCTCCCTGTCATGTCATGGTCAAGAAGCCTATCATGAAAACTCTGCCCGCCACGTCACGGTCAAGAAGGCCAATCACAAACTCTCTGCCTGTCATGCCACGGCCAAGGAAATCCTCATTGAAAACACAGCTCTGCTATGGATGTCACTAGTTCCACTTTGGATATCTCTGCTCCTGTCTGCTCTGCCTGCTCTGCCTGCCCTGCAATGGCTCCCTGTTATGCCTGCTCTGCCTACCTCTCCATGGCTTCCTGTTCTGCCCGCTCTGCCTGCCTCACCATGGCTTCCTACTCTGCCATTGCTCCACGGCCCAGGTCCTCCGAGGTCCCACTGTCTGCCATTGCTCCATAGCCCAGGTCCTCCAAGGTTACATTGTCTGCCACAGTTCCATCCCCAGGTCCTCCAAGGTTCCACTGTCAACCACAGCTCCACGGCCCAGGGTCTCAGTGGGCACGGTCTGCTACTGCTCCACGCCCAGGTCCTCAGGTTCCACTGTCGCCACAGCTTCATGGCCCAGATCCTCCACTCCACCGTCTGCCCTTGCTCCATGGCCAGATGGTCCTCCAGTGTTCTTGTCTGTTACTGTTCCATGGCCCAGTCCTCCAGTGCTTCACTGTCTGTCCCTGCTCCACGTTTCAGGCCCACCTCCTCTGCACGGACCTGGCCCCATCCCACCCCTTTGCCTCTGTTCCCCACCCTCCTGGACTGTTGTTTGAGCTCAGGACGCCTCCTGGGATTCTGTAACGCCACGCCAGCAGAGGGAGCAGCAACAGTCAGTCAGTGGGTGATGGCTCTGCTGCTTCACTGGTAACTTCCTGTTTGGTGGCCATTTAAGGAGGCCTAAACCAAACAGGCACCGCGAAGTATTGATTTGCTGTGCGGACTCTACTAAGCGTTTTCTCGAATTTCCTTGCCTTGTTTTTGCCACGGTTTTGTTTCTTGTCATTGTTTTGCCTTGTTTTCTTGCCATAGTTCTGTCTAGTTCTTTGTCATAGTTTTTGCCTTGTTTTGCTTCGTTGGACTGCTCACCCGGTATTTGGATTCTGCCTGTTTATTTGGATTTTGCCATTGCTTTGCCCTGGATATTGCTGTTTGTTTGGTGATTGACCCTGCCTGTCTGACTACACTGTGTTCAATAAAAGCTTGCAATTGGATCTATCACGCTTCCCTGGAGTCTCCATTACAAAATGTTTAAACATGCAAACAGATATGTAGTGCACTGAAGCAAATGATTTAAAACACTAATTTTATTTATGTATTTATTTTTATTTGGCACTTACATGCAGTTGCACAGTATATTTACAGGAACTTGAACAATTCCCAACAGTCATTTAATGGAGAAACGAGATCCAGAGTCTGAGAACAGAACTGAAAATTTCCCCGTGGAGTTTCTGAAAGGAGACTTCTCTATCAAACTCAACAATACGGGAAAATACATCTGCCTCATTACATTTGGACTTTAGACTGCACAGCTAATCATCAACCAATAAAATAGCATTATTTTTTCAGTTTAAATAAAGTTGAATGCTTTAAAATTACAGGGATACTTTGTTTAAAATCTATACTTCAATATTTTCAGGTATATTCAGTGAAGACAAAGAGCCTCGTTTTTCATGTCGTTTTTCTTTCTATACATGTTCAATATCTAAAAAATTGTGAAAGTTCATGAGTTGAAGTTTTTGTTTTGGATATTTGCAATGTTGAATATTGGATATTTGCAAATGGAAAAAAGAATGGTTGTGCAGTCAGCAGGGTTTTAGAAGTTGACAGAATGATTGTTGTTATTTCTACATGGTTGTTTACATTATTAACACTATCTACATATCTGCGAAACTAAACAAGTTTCATACTGTTAAAGGTTAAACCACTTGGCTTTGCAGTTCACTGTGTGAAAAACTACCAACCAAGGCCAACCACACTGCCTATATTTGGCAAAAAAGCGTTTGGCTAGACATCATCTAGTAGGTGGATGATTCCATTGTTTATTTAAAAAAAGAGAGAAGTTCATTTCTGATGTCTATTTCTTAGTAATTTTATAACAGAAGTATAAGCAGCCCACTGATGTAATGTCAGGAACAAGCTTTCTTGTTTATGATTGTGGCTGCAGGAGAAAAGCACCGGTTTTGTTCAAAGTCTTCATACATCGTGGAGAAGACCACCTCAGTATACTAAAAGAGCAACAAGGCAGCCAGTATTAGCATTATTATGTATCTGTATCTGGTTTGTGATACAAACACAGAGTCATTTGTACATAGTACAAGTGTAAAAGTAATCTTAAAAGTAATTAATAATTGAATAAATGTACATAAAAAATAGATGGTTTTGCATAACTTACCACTGTCTTAGGCTTTCAAAGTTGTTCCAGAGGCATAAGCTGAGTCTGCTCTAAATATTCTTCTTAGTGTTTTAAATTTTCTCTGGAGTAGCAACATACACAACCTGGCAAGAGAAGAGAATTATTGTCACATTTTTACAAACAGATTAATTTCATTATATTAATGAACAGAACTCACCAATCACCACAAAGAGCAGAACACCATGCATCAGACCAGATACGATGATAATAATCATCCATGGTTTCTGAATCTGGTCATTATAATTCACCACCGTATGATTCTGCTCAATATACTTCACCACAGTGTGATTCTGACACTCAAGGAATTTAGTTGGTTCTGTACAAAACAGTCTTACATTCAAATAACCAAAGCATTAAACATCCATATAGACTGATTAATGAATGCTCACTCACCAATGATTTGAAGTCTGGTGCCGTTGCTGAATTGTGGAGGTGCCTCTGTGGTCATGCAGTAATAATCACCTAATTCATCAATAGTGACATTTCTTATGAATAGATGATGTTTAGGTTGCACTAAGTATTTGGATCTGAAATGTGCTTTGTAGTAAAAAGGAGTTGGTGAAGTTGAAAATAACCGTAATATCATAACTGGAGGATTTGGTAGCTTTAGTAGCATCCAATAAATCTCTTTATCTTCTAGATCACAGTTTATGGAGACATTTTGTCCCAAATTTGTTAGTTCTGTTAATGTTTCCACAGCTTGACACCATACTAGCAGACCTACAAGACACACACACACACACACAAAAAAAAAAAACATTTGATAAAAAACGATGTAAACTTCTTTGACAATAAATTAATCAAGTTACTCTATACTTACAGATAAAATGCTGGATGATTTTTTGTGTCATTTCTTCAACTAAAATACATTGAGAAGTTGAAATCTGGATGCTCAAAAAGGCTTTAAGGTAATGTAATTCAGAGCTTCGAAACCCCACAGAGGTTTCAAAGGAAATCACCCTCACAAACCATACCTACCAGATTTAAAGGAACAGTATAGCCATCCAAGATATAGAGAAGTTTGTTTCCCCGCTGATACACATATGGAGAAATCAGTTGTATGTTGGGTCAATGTAAAGGATTTAAGTTGAAATAACATTGTCTCATTTTATGTTACATAATCTTGATTGAACTAGGTTATAACAACAAAATTAGAATTACAGGTAGTATCAGATAGAAAAAAAACCTCCTTAAAGCAACAACTGCACAGGTTCACTTTGTACAGTCTACATTTCTCCAAATCTGATCATATGAAAAAACACTCATCTACATCTTGGATGGCCTACGGAACTATTTTTTAACAGTAAGATCATCATTATTATATATACAGTGTGTAATGATGGTGTTATTACTGTAGTGATTGTGTTTTACCAGTCTAAGTTACAAGACAAAAAAAGGATGTCAAATATTGCCCGAAGATTAAGTTATTATTATTAAGTTATTATTATTATTCTTTTTTTATTTTTTAAAGCCACTTTCCTAACGAATAGATCCAAGTTTCCAGATCCTTATTCTGATCATTCACAATAACATTTCTATTTAAAATCGCATGAATCACAGAAATGCAGAATTGAAAGTACAGGCTACATTACACCATGTAGAAAAAGCAATGGACAGATGTGCTTCATGTACTGTTTCTATCGTTTATTACCACAAGAACTGAGAGCGGCACACATCTCTCTCTCTCGGTTTCTCTTCATTAAAATCTTGCTGGTATGAAACATGGCCTTCTAAGTAAAAGTCCAGATTTGGGACCGTTAACATGCAGTAACATTTTTCACTAGGGGTTGAGGAGATTTGTCTTGTAAATGACTGACTGACTGACTAGTCAGGTAAACACAGAAGCAACTGAAAATCATTCATTGTTAGAGAAAGCTGACTATAATAAATGAGCAGCAAAGGGTAAAATCGCAGTCCGGTGGTGAGGGAGGGTTCTCGCCAGAAATCGTGGTCCAGGGGCCATTTGCTGTCTTTAGATTGGACCGAAATAGCACTTTAGACTGTGTTAGACTATAGCTTGAGCTGTAATGTTTCTTTGAATATCAGTGCATGTACAGCCGGCTAAAGAAAGCACTGTAAACTGTCTGTATCAGTAAGGTGTTTTATTGTGTATGAACTGATTTTGAGGACACTTGGCATTGCTCAAAGATCCGGCGAGAGCTGTCTGTCTGTAGACAGCGTGTGTCATATGTGACCCCCGAGCACAAAACCAGACTTAAGTAGCACAGGTATATTTGTAGCAATAGCTAACATTGTATGATTAAAATGATCGATTTTTCTTTTATGACAAAAATCATTAGGTTATTAAGTAAAGATCATGTTCCATGTTTTTGAAAATGTTCTACTTTAAATATATCAAAACTTAATTTTTGATTAGTAATATGCATTGCTAAGAATATCATTTGGACAACTTTTTTGCATCCTCAGATTCCAGATATTCAAATAGTTGTATCTCGGCAAAATATTGTCCTATCCTAACAAACCATACATCAATGGAAAGCTTATTTATTCAGATGACGTATAACTGTCAATAAAAAAAAATTACTCTTATGACTGGTTTGTGGTCCAGGGTCACATACAGTTTTGCGTGGAGGCCGAGCCGTAGCTGGGATTTGCGGGGCCCCGGTGCAGGTTGTACTCGTGGGCCATGAGTTTTTTCAATGATACTTGCCAAGGCAGGTATTTTGAAATCATTTTGTACTCGTATTCAGTAGGGATGTGACGAGATCTCAGGTGTGTCTCGCGAGACCAGTCGTATCTCACGAGATCTTGTGACCATATCGTCGCAAAACATTTTGCAGTGTTTACATTAGATCTGCACGATTAATCCTTAAAATATTGAGATCTCGATGCAAACACCCATTGGGATCTTATTCCTGAATGACAAAGATTTATCTATGTCTATTAGGACTGTTTCACATCATGTCAGTGGAGTGTGAGAAGCAGGTTTTGTCGCTGCCCATGTTAATGAATCAGAGGGTCGGGGTAAATGTGAACGCAGAAAGAGCAACAGAAACAGTCTTTTCAACCACATTATAATCATTATTTCTGTGTTACAGACATTTAAATAATAGAAGTACTGGGATGAAAGTTTACAGTTTGGGTATAAACATTTAATGCCTGCAGTAGCGATCAAAACTAAAGTATCTTAACACTTGTATGTATTGTAAGACTTATCCTCTTAAACTGCCCGTTTAAAAAAAGTATGTCATTGAATTATTCATTCAGGAGATTTCAATAGTCAAACAAGTCTTAATGAAGTGAGACACTGACTGCTTCACTGACTGATTTTATTTTATTTTTTAAATGAATTTATGTTTTTAAAAAGACTTAAGCAATGAACAGTTTGTCAGAACCACTAGTAAATTACATTATTTTGATTAGTTGTCTAATCTTTTTTCTACAGAATCGTGAGAGAATCATGGTCTCCAATTTATTAAAAAATAACTGGGATTCTCAATTTATCCAGAATCGTGAAGCTCTTGTTTAAATGTTGTATATTACTTGGAAAAAATAAAAAAATAAAAAAATAATGCAACATTGCACATTGCAAATTGCAAATTCAACTGCAAAAAAAAAAAAAAGAATAAATAACAGCAGAAAGACACAAAATGAAAAAAACACACAAAATGAACACAAACATACCAAAAGAAAAAAAAAAAAAAAAGGAAATTCCAAGGCAGTTACATAAATTTAAAAAGCTTTAACATTTGTTTTGTTTTTATGAGCTTCTTATATTGAGATCTCATATTAGAGAGGGTTTCAAGGTAAATTTTAAGATCAGTGTTACAAAATGTAATATATAATGGTTTCTTCTGACTTACTTTTGATTTGTGAATATAAAACTTTGCTAAGATAATTAAGAGATTTATCATATAAACCTGTTTATCAGAAAATGAGGGGTTTTGAAAACAAAGTAAAATATCATGAAAATCTAAATTAAGGGGTTTGCTTAATTTCTTTGTTATGTCTATTTTAAAGTCAAGTCCAAAATGAAATAGCATAAGGGCAATAGAATAATAAATGTTCAATATCTGGACCTGGTTATTGGTTATCCTGATCATACGACTCATTGGTCTTTTGGATATTATTAGACTAATCTGACAAATTACACACTTAACTGTGAAACGTTATTAACTTAATTGCAAATAAATATATAAGTAAATAATTATGTGCAAATAAATATAACGTTCAAAGAAAAAAAAAACTGCAATGCTTCATTAATGGTTAAAATCAGGTCAAAATTCAGGTCTCAGCTGGGTTCATCACGTTTTGAGGTCCCCCTGAAACATTTCCGTTGTGGTCTGTGCTATTTGCAGCACGTTCCTGTATTTGCAGGTGTGTTTGGTTGTGTTGTGAGAATTAGCAGCGCATTTCTGTATTTGTGTTTGCATTGCGAGGATTTGCAGTCCCTGTGTTGTCAGACTGATGAAGATGTTTTCTTAATTTGTTGTCGTTTTTTTCTGTTTGCATGTGTTTTCTTAAGTTGCAGTGCGTTGAGCTCTCTCAGCCACCATAAATAACAGACTATTTTGCCTATAAATTTAATCATTGAGGATTTCTTAAGAAAAGTTTAAAAATCTCGTCTCGTTCTCGTGACCCCAGTCTCGTGTCGTCTCGTGGGATAAGGGTCTCGTCACACCCCTAGTATTCAGTGTTCAAGGGCTGTGAGACATGGTGCTCTGCGGGTGCTGAATTGGGCTCTTTCACTGTCATGTCATGTTCAAGGCAGTTTGGGGACTAAACTGTCACGGTTCTCACATCTGCCGTGTTCTCAGGTCTCGTGATCTGCATGTTTGTCATGTGATGTCTGCTCGCTCAGCTGAGCTGCTAATCAGTCCGGCACAGGTGTCTCTCATTATCGCTGGCTTTAAATACTCACCTCATTCTCCTCTCCCTCGTCCGATAGTTCTTCCGGATCTCTGTTCCTGTTCCTGTCGTCTCTCTAGTCTGGTCTTCGTGTGGATTGTTCGTGTTGGATGTTGTCGTGTCTTCTTCGTGCCTGCACCGGATTCACGCCATCACCACGGGACTTCACTCCACGCTGTCACCAGCCATCTTGCCCCTGCATCACCCAGCCGAGAGCCTTCATCACCGTCACTGTGTTTGCTTGTTTCATCATTAATAAACTGTCATCACCCTGCATTTGCTTCCTCCACTCTTTCCACGTCACAGAACTATCGGACCAAAATGGAAGCAGCAGGCACCTCACAACCCACAATGGAAGATTATCTTCAGGATTGTATCTCTCGGCTGGAGAAACAGGAAAAGAGCACGAGCGATTCCGGTCAAGCTATCCGTGCTCTTGTGGTGCAGGTGTCCGAGCTGACCCAGCGTATGCAACAGTTGCAACTTCCCGCTGCGCCAGTCACGCCGCCCACGCCGCCCGCTCCTCTCGCAGCACCCGGACCATCTGCTGCGGCTCAACAGCTGGAGCCCCGCCTTCCCCCGCCGGAGGTCTATAGTGGTGAGCCGAATTTCTGCCGAGCTTTCCTCACTAAATGCTCGATGCATTTTGCGTTACAACCTCGCACATTCGGTAGTGAGGAAAGCAAGGTGGCGTTCGTGCTCACCCTATTGACGGGGAGGGCGGCGCTTTGGGGCACGGCAGTGTGGGAAAATCAAGATCCCTGTTGTGCCTCATTCTCGACACTCTCGGCCGAAATGAAGAGGGTGTTTGACCGCGCGGCTTCGGGGAGGGAGGCCGCGCGGACTTTGATGGATCTCCGACAGGGGGAGAGATCCGTCTCTGACTATTCAATCGAGTTTCGCACCCTCGCGGCAGAGTGTCAATGGAATGAGGAGGCGCAGTGGGATATGTTCCTGCATGGGCTGGCTGATCGCGTTCAAAAGGAGATCTACGCCCTGGATCTACCCGCTAACCTCAATGGACTCATCGACCTTGCTTTGCGGGTAGACTCTCGTCTCTCTCGGGTCGAGCGGCGGGGATTATCCGCTCGGCTCCCCCCTGGAGAGGGAGTTCCATCACGAGCCAGCGGCAATGACGCGATCAGCCCCCACGACGAACACGAACCCATGCAGGTGGGTCGAGCTCGGCTTTCCCGGGAGGAGAAGGAGAGGCGGAGATCCCGGGGCCTTTGTTTATACTGTGGAGCTCCGGGACATTACGCTTTTAACTGCCCGGTAAAAGGGCCAGCCCGACAGTAAATCTGAGGCTACTGTCGGGTGGGATCTCCGCTAAGAAGACCTCATCCAGCGTGACCTCCACGCTCCTTCCGGTTAGGCTAAGATGGCAGAATCACGATCTTCACTGCACTGCACTGCTGGACTCTGGGGCTGAAGGTAATTTCATGGACTATTCGTTTGCACATTCCAATCAGGTTCCCCTCAGTCCCCTCACCGACCCCATCGCCGTCAACGCTCTCAATGGTCAAACTCTACCCAAGATCACATTCGTCACTAAACCCGTTACTCTCACTGTATCTGGCAACCACAGTGAGAGTATCCCCTTTTACATTCTGGACTCCCCTCTTGCACCCGTTGTTCTTGGACATCCTTGGCTCATCAAACACAACCCCCGGATTGATTGGCAGCTCCAGTCCGTGTCTGAGTGGAGCACTAAATGTCATGAATCTTGTCTTGTGTCTGCTTGTCCGTCTGTTTCTGTTTCTCTGTTTCAGGAGAAGGCGGTGGATGTGAGTAACGTGCCCGTAGAGTACCTCGACCTGAAGGAAGTGTTCAGTAAGTCTCGGGCTGCTTCTCTCCCTCCTCATCGTCCCTATGACTGTGCGATAGAGTTATTGCCAGGTACGTCTCCGCCTAAGGGCAAATTATATTCACTCTCTGTTCCTGAGAGGGAGGCTATGGAGAAATACATTTCTGATTCTCTAGCAGCCGGGTTCATTCGACCCTCCTCTTCTCCAGCGGGGGCGGGGGTCTTTTTTGTGGGGAAGAAAGACGGATCTCTGCGACCTTGTATTGATTACCGAGGGTTGAATAATATCACGGTAAAAAATACCTACCCTTTGCCGTTGATATCTTCAGCCCTCGAGAGGTTGCAGGGAGCGTCGGTCTTCACTAAATTGGACTTAAGGAATGCTTATCATTTGGTCCGCATCAGGAGGGGAGATGAATGGAAGACCGCCTTTAATACCCCCAGGGGGCACTTTGAATACTTGGTCATGCCCTTCGGTTTGTCCAACTCCCCAGGGGTCTTTCAGGCACTCGTCAATGACGTGCTGCGAGACATGGTCGACCAGTTCATATATGTCTACCTGGACGACATATTGATTTTTTCCTCGGCTCTCCAGGAACATGTGCAGCACGTCCGGCGAGTGCTTCAGAGGCTGTTAGAGAATGGGCTTTTTGTCAAGGCGGAGAAATGCGTTTTTCATGCACAGTCTGTTCCTTTCCTAGGGTACATCTTGTCGGCTGAGGGAATTCGTGTGGATCCAGCGAAGGTTCAGGCTGTGGTGGATTGGCCAACTCCAGATTCCCGTAAGGCCCTGCAGAGGTTTCTGGGGTTTGCCAATTTTTACCGACGTTTCATCCGCAATTTCAGCCAACTAGCCGCGCCTCTGACCGCCTTAACCTCCCCCAGAACGACGTTCAGGTGGTCTGACACAGCTGAGGCTGCGTTTGCCAAACTAAAGCGCCGCTTCGTTTCGGCTCCCATTCTCGAGACCCCTGATCCATCACGTCAGTTCGTGGTGGAGGTTGACGCGTCGGAGGTGGGGGTAGGTGCGGTTCTATCACAGCGTTCGGCCACAGACGACAAGATGCATCCCTGCGCGTTTTTTTCACATCGTCTGTCACCGGCTGAGTCAAATTACGATATTGGTAATCGAGAGTTATTGGCAGTCAAGTTGGCATTAGAGGAATGGCGTCATTGGCTGGAGGGGTCGGGGGTACCTTTCATTGTATGGACCGATCATAAAAACCTCGAATATATTAAAACTGCCAAAAGATTGAACTCTAGGCAGGCTCGGTGGGCACTTTTTTTCGGACGTTTT
Organism: Labeo catla; assembly: GCA_012976165.1. Taxonomy (NCBI): domain Eukaryota; kingdom Metazoa; phylum Chordata; class Actinopteri; order Cypriniformes; family Cyprinidae; genus Labeo; species Labeo catla. The sequence continues at coordinate 19,194 of VONZ01001542.1, forward strand.
GACTTTACCATTTCGTACCGCCCGGGTTCCAAAAATGTCAAACCCGATTCTTTGTCGCGTATTTTTGACCACACCGATCGCCCGTCCACTCCCGAGAGTATTTTTCCTGAGACGCTTATCGTTTCAACTCTCACATGGGAGGTCGAAACGAAGGTGAAGACAGCCTTAGAAGGGGTAACGCCTCCGGTCGCTTGTCCACCGAACCGGTTATTTGTGCCAGAGGAATTACGGTCCGAGGTTATTCAGTGGGGTCACTGTTCTAATGTAGCATGCCACCCAGGAGTTAATCGTACCATACATGTGGTTAAGCAACGGTTTTGGTGGCCTCTTATGGCTCGTGACGTTCGCAGTTTTGTTTTGGCTTGCTCAGTTTGTGCCATTGGTAAGACATCTAACAGACCTCCAGATGGACTCCTTCAACCGCTGCTGGTCCCTTCGAGACCCTGGTCCCACATTGCGCTAGATTTTGTCACCGCCCTCCCGCCCTCTCAGGGCAACACGGTAGTTTTGACCGTGGTGGACCGGTTCTCGAAGGCGGCCCATTTTATTCCCTTGCCCAAATTACCCTCAGCCAAGGAGACAGCGGTGACTGTCGTGGACCACGTTTTTCGCTTACATGGCCTCCCGACGGACGTGGTCTCCGACAGGGGACCCCAATTTGTGTCCAAATTTTGGCAAGAGTTTTGTAGATTACTGGGGGCAACTGTTAGTCTCTCTTCGGGCTTCCATCCTCAAAGCAATGGTCAAACTGAGAGAGCCAACCAAGATTTGGAAAGAACTTTGCGATGTATGGTCACTAGAAATCCTTCCTCCTGGAGCCAACAACTCTCAATGGTGGAGTATGCCCACAATTCATTACCGGTATCGTCTACGGGCCTATCACCATTTGAATGTAGCTTAGGGTACCAGCCACCAATTTTTCCTAGTCTGGAATCCGAAGTCGCGGTCCCCTCCGCCCACGCTTTCATCCAGAGGTGCCATCGCACCTGGACCAGAGCCCGCGAGACTCTACTCCAGGTGGGAGCGCGCACCAAGGCCAAGGCTGATCGCCACCGGTCAAGGCCTCCCGTATACGTCGTCGGTTCCAAAGTGTGGCTTTCTACCAAGAACATTCCGCTCCGATCCGTCTCGAATAAACTTGCACCCAAATTCATTGGCCCGTTTCCTGTCACCAAAATCATTAGCCCGGTGGCAGTCCGCCTTAAACTTCCTCCAGTATACAGGAGAATTCACCCCGTGTTCCACGTTTCCAAAATCAAACCCGTTTTTTTTCTCACGCATTAATCCGCCAGCCCCGGTTCCCCCACCGCCGCGACTCGTAGACGGGGAACCCACCTATTCGGTCAATCGTATTCTGGATTCTAGGCGGAGGGGGCACGGATACCAGTACTTGGTGGACTGGGAAGGTTACGGTCCGGAGGAGAGAAGTTGGGTACCAGCCAGGGACATCCTGGATCACTCCCTTATCGATGATTACAATCAACGGGTAAGGCTATCTGGGAACGTCGGGGGACGTTCCTAGGAGAGGGGGTACTGTCACGGTTCTCACATCTGCCGTGTTCTCAGGTCTCGTGATCTGCATGTTTGTCATGTGATGTCTGCTCGCTCAGCTGAGCTGCTAATCAGTCCGGCACAGGTGTCTCTCATTATCGCTGGCTTTAAATACTCACCTCATTCTCCTCTCCCTCGTCCGATAGTTCTTCCGGATCTCTGTTCCTGTTCCTGTCGTCTCTCTAGTCTGGTCTTCGTGTGGATTGTTCGTGTTGGATGTCGTCGTGTCTTCTTCGTGCCTGCACCAGATTCACGCCATCACCACGGGACTTCACTCCACGCTGTCACCAGCCATCTTGCCCCTGCATCACCCAGCCGAGAGCCTTCATCACCGTCACTGTGTTTGCTTGTTTCATCATTAATAAACTGTCATCACCCTGCATTTGCTTCCTCCACTCTTTCCACGTTACACTAAACAACATTTGGATTTTAAGCTTTGACTTATTTTGTCTGATATTCCTTGTCCATGAGTTTTCTTTATGCATATGTTCTTTAAGTTTCCGTATGGATTTGAGATTTTGATTGAGGAAAAGGACTACATTACATCTCACTTTTGAAGTCAACTGAAGAATCAAGAAGGATGTATTCCATCTTCACCAATCGACCACAGATCTTCATCAGAGGTGTGTAAAACATTTGTTGCAATGTATTCCATTTGTTCAGTCATATTAAGTGATATTTTTTGACACAAAACTACAGGCATGACAGACTAACAAGGGAGGTGATGTTGATAATAAGTGATTCTGAATTGTAGAACATTTAGTCAATATTGTAACAATATTGTACAATAATTCAATAAAATATGGTAAAATATATTTTTGAGTAATAAGAAAAACAGGCAGTTCTTTGGCTCAAATGCATTTTGGGAATATCAAAAAGTAGGTAGATCAATAAATACAGTAAATTTGTACATAATACAAACAACAATAGGCTGTTAATTGCAAAACAGCCAAAATAGATTACTACTTCCGTCTTTAGCCACCTTTACCCACCATCCGTACACATCAGCATACCGATGCCATATCGTGGACCATTCTAGAAACCTTTCCATTAGCTACATTTCATTTTTGAAATTGTTCAGGTGCCATGTTTACAATGTGTGTAGTAGTGCTAAAACTAAATACCATGGGACAAAGGTAGGTAACTGTAAACTGAGACAAAATTTGAGACCGTCAATGCCACGTGTTTGGCAAACTCTCAGTCCTAGAGAGCCGCAGCCCTGGAGATTTCAGCTCCAACCTTAATTAAAACTCACCTGCCTGTAGCTTTCTAGTAACCCTTCAGACCTTGATTAGCTTGTTTGGGTGCGTTTGATTAGGTTTGAAGCAAAACTCTGCAGGGCTGCGGCAGTTCAGGACCGACGTTCGCCACCGCTGTGCTATAAGGTGAAAAGCTAATAGCTATTAGCATGAAAGCTAATAGCTACAATGTTAGTGAAACAAATTTATTTCCCATTAGGTAGCATGAATTATTTTCATTACAGATAAGTATATTAATATCTACTGTCATAAATTAGTAAATCGTTTTTTGAAAACCAATTGGTTAGAAGGATTGAAAGTAGTTTGCTTGTTCGGTCGAGTTTTATAGGTAGCTGGTTAGGTTGGTCAAAGACAGAATGGAGTGAGGTGTGTGGATCAGATTAATTGTTACTTTTTGCTCTTATTCCTAGTGTATGCTGTTATTGAATAATAATGTTAAGTAATAATAATAATGTATGAATTATTTTTAATCATTTCTGTACATAGGTTAAAAAAAAAGCTAATTTTGGCTTCATTGCTGGTCCACATGGTAATTCTAGACAAGACATCCTAACAACAGTTGCTGTATTTGAAAATAAGCTGCTGTTAATCACATTTTAATTAAAATACGTTGTACAGTATTTATAATGTATTTATAATGACATTCTTGAATGACAGGAAGAACATGAATCACAGTGATCCAGTTCCTTTGCTATAAGTGTGTATGTTGGTGAGATATGGAGGCTAAAATTAGGTCAGCAAACTTCTGATATCTTTTTATCTTCTCTTTCTACAGGTGGTACATCATCATCTCTGTGTTTCTGCTGTGTATCACAGGTGAGAATTAAACCATTTTAAATAAAAGTCATGTCACATGCAGAATGATGAACGTTGTGTTTGCTGTTTTTTAGGTTCTTTCTCTGCTCCTGTGAGGGTCACAGTTAAAGGTTTTGTTGGGGACTCGGCTGTCTTGTCTTGTTCGATCCCTGAAAGTAAGATTCAAGACAACATAGAAAAATTCAGTGTGCACTTCAGAGATGATGAAAATAAGATTGTGTGTGACATCGTTGGTGGCAACAGAACATGTAAAGATCAAGCTCCAGAGTTCAAGGACAGAGTTGAAACGTTCCCCGGGGATCAAAAGAAAGGCAACTTCACCTTCAAACCCAACACTCTTCAAAAATCTGATGCAAGGAAGTACCACTGTCACATCACAGGACCATCTCAGAGTCACACCATCACAGAGCTTCTTGTTGAAAGTGTGTATAATCTGAAGAGTTTCACTGAAAAGTATCATTTATGATTTACGGTTCTGAATTAAGCTGTTAGTCAGTCACTGATCAAACTAATGTTACAGTTAATGTTAATGTTACAACTTTTGTCTTACAGAATCAAGAGGGAACCACAGAGAACCATCACAGATTGTGTTGTTGATCAGTTTGGCTGCCATTCTGCTGCTTATCTATATATTGTAGATTTAGCAGCACAGTACTGTAAAAACCTACAGTACAATACCACATTTATACATTACAGTAAAATACTCAAATTTATATTGCATTCTGGGTCATTTTGACTTGGGGAAAATATTTTACACTATGTTTTAGGGTTGCTGAAACCTTGCCACAGCCTACACTGTAAAAAATAAAAAAAACACAATTTGTTGAGTCAGCTTAAAATAATTTGAAATGTTAAGTTGTACTAAGTAACAACTTTATATTTGTGTTTGCTAAACTTAACAGATGGGTAAGTAACCCAGCTGCCTTCAAATTTTAAGTTGATTCAACTGAAATACCTAAGTTGTCACTTAGTATAATTTAACATTTCAAGTTGAATAAACTTATTTTAGTTGACTGAACTTAAAATTTTAAGGCAGCAGGGTAACAAATTATTTTAAGCTGACTCAACAAATTGTTTTTTACGGTGTAAATGTAATTCGCCAGGCAATAATACAGGACTGCTGTAAATAGCACAACAGCTGTCGTCACATCACACAGAACACAAGTGCTGCAGAACAGAGAGAGAAGCAGAAACACCAGTAGTATCCAACTGCAGACCCACAGAACCAGAACCACTATATACATTTCTGCAAACCTGAAAAACCTACCAATATGTATGAATCACTGCAGTTTCCAGTTAAAATGAATGCTAGAAGCAGTAACTTTGATTCCTTTTCACACATAGTATGATTTACACACAGAGTCTTGATTAATAAAGCCTAATTTTTAGACGATTACTACTGCTGAATATTTTATTATGGTTTTAGCGCCACTCTTTGGACATTTCACTTCCCTGGTGAAAATACAGCATATGCTGGTAGGTATGTTTTGATGCTGGGATGCTGGTTAGGTATGTTTTGATGCTGGTTTAAGCTGGTGCTTTGCTGGTTTATGACCACATGACCAGCTTAAACCAGGAAAGGACCAGCTTAAACCAGCATAAACCAGCTAAGGACCAGTTTAAACCAGCATCAAAACATTCCTAACTAGCATATGCTGTTTTTTTCACCAGGGTTGAAACTGCTGACAAATGTGCAGTAAGGTACATAATTACGGTGTTGCAAAAATGTATGTAGAAGCATGTATTTCTAATGAGCCCGTGTTACCAAAAACAGTCCAGGCAGAGTAAGACAAGCTGAGCGTTTGGCATTTAAAAGTATATAAATTGTATTATTTTTATTAAAATAACCGATCATTACACTAGATAAGACCCTTCTTTCTCAGCTGGGATCATTTACAACTGCATTTGGGATTGTTTGAAGCCGCATTTAAACTGCAAGTTCAAAATAGGGCACCATATCAGTCCATTATATGGAGAAGATTCCTGAAATGTTTTATTTAAAAAACATAATTTCTTTACGACTGAAGAAAGAAAGACATGAACATCGTGGATGACAAGAGGTTGAGTAAATTATTTCTAAATTGTTGTTCTGGAAGTGGACTTCTCCTTTAATTTGTGCTTTGATTTATCATCTTAATAAAGGTTGAATTTGTTGTCATATAATTTGTTATACAGTACAATTTGCGGATCGCGTGTTGTAAATAGGCTTTGCTGTAAAGCTTTGAAGATGTTTATTATTCGTAAATATATTATATTATTATTCATAACATTTGTCAACGTTAATTGTGTGGTCATTTCATCTCTTGTAGAAACAAGAATTCAGAGATGTGACATATTACTTGACCTGTATATATATATATATATTGCAACCAATTATTGCTTTGATTTAGTTAAAAAAGGAACAAAGAATTTTTTTTTACATTTATTTATTATTTTTTTTTTATTTATTTATTAGGGTTTTCTCTGAAAGGGAAGGGCATCTTGTAGGGTTTCTGCACTGCAATATATGTAATATTACAGTGCAGAAACCCTACAAGACACCCTTCCAAGTAGAGAACAAGCTATGCTTAGTAGCAGTGAGGTATGTCTCACCAAATCCATTTAATCCATTAAACTTGAACACCATTTGAGCTAAAGATACCAAACCAACTGTAAATTACTCTGAATATTATTCTGCATGATGCACAAAGCTTATTTTTCTGATTATTAAACAGATTATATATATATATATACATATATATATACAGTACTGAACTTTGATTTTTTTTAGACAGTCCTGGAACCAATTTAAATCCATTATTCTTGAACACAACTTCAGCTAAATGAGTCAAAACAACAGGATTTTTCCTCTAAAATAAGCATTTGAATAGTTTACAGTTGGTTTGATGCCTTTATTTCAAACAGTGGCAGAGTTTAATAAATTTAGGTGGGTACAGTATATAAAACATATCAAAAATATTGTTTCAATACCATATATAAAAACAATAAAAGCATAATCAGAAATTATTATATGCAATGATATTCAGAATATTTTAGAGTTGGTTTGATACTTTTAGCTTAAATGGTGTTGTCGTTTAATGGATTTATACTATTGCACACATTAAAAATTGTAAAATTATTATAACACATAAAAGGCTAATTCCAAAAACAAGGCATTGTGCAATAACAGGGATGCTTTTCTGAACATTTTAGTATTGGTTGTATAGTATTATGTCATGTAGTTAAATTGTTTATTTCATTTATATGATAATATTGGTAATGTTACAGGTTATTACCTAACGTTATTTAGGCGGGAGACCAGTTCTGTAGCATGGAATTGATGAAAATGATTATGATAATAAAAATATGATTAGTGGACAACTACTTTTATCAGTTAGTTTTATCAATGATAATCAACTAAGAAAAGTAAAATGCATGCCAAAATCTTCAACAATGTCAAGCATAATATGTTTTTTTTCAATAACTGATGTATTGTTGGCGTGTATGAAATACACATGTATAGGCAACAGTCTATGTTGCAGTCTATACATCTTCAACAAGTAGACTAACACATTATTGAATCCAATTTATTTCTTGCAGCTCTACAGTGTGGTCCACTTGTCTTTGCACCCTGGGAAGGGCAAAGGCTGTCACAAGGCAGTTTTTTGTAAGTATTATTTAAATTAATGTGATTCTTTAATTCACAGTCGAAGTCAGAAGTTTACATACACCTTGCTAAATCTGCAAAATGTTATTATTTCACAAAATAAGAGGACTTATCATATAAAATGTATGTTATTTTTATTTAGTACTGACCTGAATAAGATATTTCAAATAAAATAAATGTACATATAGTCCACATGAGAAAATAATAATTACATTTATAAAAATGTCCACATTGAAAAAAGTTTTCATATACGTGATTCATAATACTGTGCTGTTACCTTAATGATCCTTTTTCTTGGTGCTGTAGATAACAGGTTTTGTCTTTGTGTGTGTTTCATGACTGTGTTTCAGTTTCACCACTGATGGGAATGAAGATACTGCCAGACTCATGTCAACCTGCATGTAAACAGCTTTATTCAGTCCAAAATGATGTCTAAATGGAGGCTTGTCACGAATCCTGTCTGGTCTGCTTGCCACCAGAGGTCGCTGTACATTTCTCGAACGGTTCACATCACACAGACTGTTACACTACACCCGGACTAAGTCTCCCAACACCCATCGTGCTGATTGCACGAACACCTGTAGCCTACTACAAGGACGGCACCCTTCGTTTCTGCGTAGATTACAGGCAGCTGAATAGTGTTACTCATAAAGATTCGTACCCTTTGCCTGGAATTGAGGAGTTGTTGGCTTTATTGAAAAAATCTAGAGTGTTTTCAACATTAGATCTAGCACATGGGTATTGGCAGGTGGGGTGCACCCAGCTGATAAAGAGAAGACCGCCTTTGTGACACCAATGGGGCTATATGAATTTAATCGGATGTTGATGGGGTTATGCAATGCCCCAGGAACTTTTCAGAGACTGGTCGACAGCTGCCTGGGGGACCAAAATTCTGGAATCTGCAAAAACTTTGTTGCTTTATCTGGATGATGTAATTGTTTTTTTCCCCTTCCTCTGAGGCCCATATTGCCCATTTAGATGTAGTTTTCAGCCACCTGGGAGACTATGGCCTAAAGGTAAAACTCAGTAAGTGTTCCCTTTTCCAGAGCCAAGTTCATTATTTAGGCCATGTGATTGCTGAAGGAGCGGTGTCACCAGACCCAGAGAAGTTGCGGGCAGTGGAGGCATGGGTAACCCCTCAAAATATTACTCAGTTGCATGCTTTTTTGGGCCTAGCTGGATACTATCGACGTTTTATAAAAGACTTTGCCCGGATTGCAGCACCACTGAACTCAATGCTGTGGGGGACATCAAAGCGGTGTAATTGACTGGCTACAGGAAAAATGGACTGTTGGGCATGGGGAGAGGTACAGGACATTGCATTTAAGAAATTGAAGGAGAGTCTCCTACAAGCACCCATATTGGCATTTGCTGATTTTGAGTTGCCCCCTTTCTTGTATACTGATGCCAGCCAGACAGGCTTGGGAGCAATATTGGCACAGGTTCAAGAGGGGAAGGAGAGAGTAATTTCCTATGCAAGAAGAATTCTTCGACCAACGGAAAGGAATGATAAAAATTACAGCTCATTCAAACTGGAACTTTTGGCTTTAAAATGGGCTGTAGTGGAAAAGTTTAGGGAATATATTACGTGTTTCCCTTTACTGTTTTCACAGATAACAACCCCTTGGCTCATTTGAATACAGCAAATTTGGGCACAGCGGAGCAACGATGGGTGGCTCAGCTTGCAGGATTCCAGTTTGAGGTGCGCTATAGACCAGGGCGGACAAATGGAAATGCCGATGCCCTCTCCAGGTGGCCTGTGAGTGAGAGTTCTGCTGGGTCCACAGAGGATGGGGCAGTCCCATATGGTGAGGTCAGGTCCTTCTGAAGTTGTCCGTGCCTGTGTCCATGCGTTTGTTCCAGTTACTGAGAATGTGGAGGAGGGTCACAAGTTCTAAACAGTGGTACATACAAATCAAGGAGACCAAGTTGACCTCAGTTTGTTGGCTGAGTGGAAGAGGGCACAGCGGATCCAGCGGTATCATGACTGTGGATCTATATGGACTGAGGAAGAGGGCCCACTCCAAGGAAGCGAGCAGCGGAAGATCGATCTACTCAAGTGCTGCTGTGACAGTGTGCCCGTCTCTGTTGATCAGGGACTGCTCTTTAGTGTTATAAAAATGACGTTGCATTGCAGACGCCATCCTCTCTGACTGAATACAATATGTTTGTGAAGTGCAGAGCAGAATTTAAATTGTTAATCGCTGAAAATATTCTCCAGATTATTTCCCTATTAATTCTTTGAAGGTGCGTGTGCATCATTCAAATGCACCTCACCAGAAACACTGCATGTCGTAATCTGTGACGAATGCAGTCGAGAGACAATAAGTGTTCGATTTTCCTGCCGTAAAAACTGAGGCTTGAATTTGGGTCTGTTCCTTGCAGTCATATGGATTTTGAAGATTTACATCTTACATGTACAGCGCACAAATAAAATCGCTTAATTTTGTAATTATGTTGCGTTTTGGTGTGTTGTATGGTTCTATTGTTAGTTACCGCATGTCGGAGAAAATGGCTTTTGTGTCCCACCACGGCAAACAAAGAAAATATTACATGAATGGTTAAACAATTGCTGAAATGTTATTTATTTTAAGGGTTTAAAATGTAGTTTTGTTTAACATCATGCATCTTGGAAACGAGCTGGCAGCAGAAATCACACAGAACAGAACAAAATGTTATAATTTCATATTGAGTAACAATTAAACAATTTAATAATGCAACTGAAAACATAAGGCCATTGATATGACAACTAAAAACAATAATAATGAAATTAATACAGCAATTTTAATATTCGTAAGGATTCGTTTTTAGGTGTTGTCAATACATCAGTATTGAAAGTTTAGATGTTGAAAATACGTCAGTACTGTACATTTTAGTGTCTGGAAAAACGTAAGTAAATGTATGTTTCATAGAACCACTTTTTACGTAAAATACATCCGAATTATAATAAGATCACGTTGGTACAGATGCTCTCAGTTTATAATTGTAGCATACGTTTTCCAACTGAACTAAATTATTTCCGGTTAGTGATTGAGCACATTCAAAACAATGGTGGGAGGCGCTTGATGCACAGTGGGATTGCGATAATTTATTTAATCCTTTCGTTTAAAATGTCAACATTAAAATTAGATCCTTCTCATTCGGTAGTTGAGTGCTCTCTCTGGTCCGGAACTAACATTTGTAAACATGTTTAATGTTAGATTTCCGAGAAACGCGCCTGGGTTGTGGCAGTGAAGGGAGAAGGCTGGATAACAACTAGCAACTCTAGAATATACAGCACACATTTCGATTCAGAAAAGTAAATGTTGTTTTTAATTCATTCGATTTTTTTGTATTTCTTTACGTTAACTCTTTAAGTATGATGCAGCATAATTTAAGACAGCATTTTTTATTTAAGTTTTTATTTCTGTTTTATTGTTAAGTGTTATGTGGGCTACGAGTTTGAGATCACAGTCATCTAGCTATTTTGTCAGTTGACAAATGCAGTGGGTAACAAGTCATAGAACTGTAAACATTTTTCATCATAAGCTTGGATAATGTTAATTCCAATATATACTGATGTATTAAACAGTAATATTATTATTTATAGATTTATAGATATTGTGCATTAAATTAAAGAATTGTTTTTTTTTTTACTTTTGTCATTAGGAAAGCCATCATTTGTAATGTAAGACACCTAAGACAGTGCTACATGGAGATAGGAAGGACAGCTGATTGTCTTGCAGTGCCAAACCACATAAGACCATATGAACTTGAGAACTTAAGGGTTAAAATGCAATGCAGTACTTCAAGCTGGTTGTTGTTGTTTCAGTTGTTGAAGCATTTTATGTTCATACAAATAGTTACACATATTAATACATTTGCTGGAAATAAAAACAGTTGAATGTGCGAGGATGTTTTTTGTTTATATACAGTACTGGTCAAAAGTTTGGACACAATATTTTTTAAATGTTTTTGTTATTGTAAATGTTCTTATGTTAATCAAGTTTGCATTTATTTGAGCAAAAATGAAGACAAAAACTGTAATATTGTGAAATATTATTATAATTTAAAGTAATGGATTTTTATGTATAATATACTTCATATTTATTTTTTGTGATGCAAAGATGAATTTTCATCAGCCTTTACTCCAGTCTTCAGTATTGCATTTTTTTTCTGTATTTTTAATAAATTAAATGCAGGCTATATACAGTGGGTACTGAAAGTATTCAGACCCCCTGACATTTTTCACTCTTTGTTGTATTGCAGCCAATTGCTAAAATCATTTAAGTTCATTTTTTTCTTCATTAATGTACACACAGCACCCCATATTGACAGAAAAACAGAAAAACTGACACATATATTTAACTCAGGTGCTGTCCATTTCTTCTGATCATCCTTGAGATGGTTCTACACCTTCATTTGAGTCCAGCTGTGTTTGATTATACTGATTGGACTTGATTAGTAAAGCCACACACCTGTCTATATAAGACCTTACAGCTCACAGTGCATGTCAGAGCAAATGAGAATCATGAAGTCAAAGGAACTGCCTGAAGAGCTCAGAGACAGAATTGTGGCAAGGCACAGATCTGGCCAAGGTTACAAATTTTTTTTTCTGCTCTTAAGGTTCCTAAGAACACAGTGGCCTCCATAATCCTTAAATGGAAGACGTTTGGGATGACCAGAACCCTTCCTAGAGCTGGCCGTCCGGCCAAACTGAGCTATCGGGGGAGAAGAGCCTTGGTGAGAGAGGTAAAGAACAACCCAAAGATCACTGTGGCTGAGCTCCTGAGATGCAGTCAGGAGATGGGTGAAAGTTGTAGAAAGTCAACTATCACTGCAGCCCTCCACCAGTCAGGGCTTTATGGCGAGTGGCCCAACGGAAGCCTTTCCTTAGTGCAAGACACATGAAAGCCTGCTTGGAGTTTGCTAAAAAAAACACCTGAAGGACTCCAAGATGGTGAGAAATAAGATTCTCTGATCTGATGAGACCAAGATAGAACTTTTTGGCCTTAATTCTAAGCAGTAGAAAGAGGAGAAAACCAGGCACTGCTCATCACCTGTCCAATACAGTCCCAACAGTGAAGCATAGTGGTGGCAGCATCATGCTGTGGGGGTGTTTTTCAGCTGCAGGGACAGGACGAATGGTTGCAATCGAGGGAAAGATGAATGCGGCCAAGTACAGGGATATCTTGGACTAAAACCTTCTCCAGAGTGCTCAGGACCTCAGACTGGGCCGAAGGCAATGACCCTAAGCACACAGCTAAAATAACGAAGGAGTGGCTTCACAACAACTCCGTGACTGTTCTTGAATGGCCCAGCCAGAGCCCTGACTTAAACCCAATTGAGCATCTCTGGAGAGACCTAAAATGGCTGTCCACCAACGTTTACCATCCAACCTGACAGAACTGGAGAGGATCTGCAAGGAGGAATGGCAGAGGATCCCCAAATCCAGGTGTGAAAAACTTGTTGCATCTTTCCAAAAAAGACTCATGGCTGTATTAGATGAAAAGGGTGCTTCTACTAAATACTGAGCAAAGGGTCTTAATACTTAGGACCATGTGATATTTCAGTTTTTCTTTTTTAATAAATCTGCAAAAATGTCAACAATTATGTGTTTTTTCTGTCAATATGGGGTGCTGTGTGTACATTAATGAGGAAAAAAAAAAAAAGAACTTAAATGATATTAGCAAATGGCTACAAAGAGTGAAAAATTTAAGGGGGTCTGAATACTTTCCGTACCCACTGTATATGAAGAGATCAGATGCAAAACCAGCTAAAAGCCATCTTGGTCAAAAGATGCTCTCAGTGAATGCTCTCGACACACATTATATGTCCATCAAATACTTTTACTTCAAACTCGCTAAAATACCAGCCTCAGCCCAATCAGAAGTACTGGTACTTACATAGAAACCTATACATCTGAGCCTGATAAAAATGCATTTTTTTTTTAAGAAGGACATCTTCATATATGTATGTATGTATATTTTAGGCAAAAATATACATAAAACTCGGCAGCCAGCATTGCATTCTTCTTCTATTTATTTGTGACCACATGATGACTCAGAGCATTCAAACCCTTTTCTGCACTGTTCCACTACAACAAACTTGACCAAACTAAACACACATTTTGAAACAAATGAAATAAGTAATAATGGCATGTAGCGCTTAGTTTACTAGCATACATTTGCTTTGTATGCATGTTCTGTAAAGGTGCATTGAAACTATATGTTTTGTGAAAAGCGCTGTACTAATAAATATAAATATTTGCATAGATATACAGACTGTCCCAGCAATTGAAGTGAATTGACCACTAATATCCTCTCTGGATATCTTGGCGACAAACATGATAAACACGCATCCAGACTGTGATATGCTGTTACTGCCACCTCCCATGTGCAAGCAGATAATGACCTGCTTTTCTTTTTTTTTTTACCTTAACTGGTGGTTTTTCGCTAGACTTAAAAAGTATGCACTTGTTTTTACAGATCAGAGAGTTAAAAATAGCGCTACCGGAAATGCTCCAGGACCATTTTATGTCCTTGAAATTGTCTATAAAAATGCTAAACATCAGTGAAGGCGGTGCAGCGGTGGCTAAAATGTGCTTTTAACACACTATCCCATATGGAAAAAAAAAAAATAATGTGGCCAAAATATATTTTAAATATATGCTGCAGTGGCGGTTCTACACGGAGGCCTAGGGAGGCCCGTGCCTCTGTAGACATGTCCCTGGCCACCCCTGTGGCCCCCCCGTGCTGACCAAATAAAACAATTATGAAATTATTAAGATCTTACACACGAGCGCCAAAAGCGGAACTAATGCGACGCATCGTTCTACACGGGTAAATTAGAGCGGAGCACCTAAACACTGTGGCGCTGCTCGAAGAATGAGAGCGCAGCAACAACTAACTACTCTTGGATAGAGGAGCTACGATTCATTTCTCCCGTTGCAAGAGTCGAAGGTTTGTACACTGTACTGTATTTATCATTTTTTTATGGCCCTACCTCTTTTGCACCTGCACTCACTCTTGTACATAATAAATGTTTGTATGATTTTAAAGTAAAATAAAGTTTATAATCTTTAAATATCATTTGTTGTCATTTTTAATGTGCCCCTCTGGTTAAACACTGGCCCCTTCTTGGCCCCCCTAGTAAAATTTGGCTAGAACCGCCACTGATATGCTGCAAACAGTGGAGATCAATGAAATATGTTTTTGATATAGTAAATGTATTTAGTTTTCACAATTAAATACCAAAATATATTTCTAAATGTATTTCTGTGGCAAGAAAATGCATTTTCTTGGACTGAAATATACAGATGTCAATATATTCATTACAAACCAGTTTGACTTCATTTCATACAAAAGGTAATTTTAAGAATTAAGTTGCAGATGTTGAGATGTTAATGTCACCATGATGGATATCAGTGTTTGCTGTAGTTGGGCCCTTGGCCCTTGATTACTTAAGCATAATTTTTCTCTGGCTGTTTTAACTTCGTGTTTATAAAGCACATTTGTTAAAGTGACAAATGTGAGAGAAAAATGGTCAGATGATGTTGGTTAATTATTGCTGGTGGTGTAAACATCAGCAAGAAACTACTAAGAATAACTCATTAAGGGGCTAGCCTTTATATATATATATATATATACCCTTCATCTCATTTCTGGAGCTGGGCCTGAGCAGTGGAGTAGTCAGTGGTGCAATTTCCTGTAAGAGTCAGAAGGAAGTGATCCGAGATGTGTGGTTGAATAACCAGCACATGATCAGTGGTGCAGTGTTCTGTGTAAATAAGGTCAAGTTGATTGCCTGATTTGTGAGTAGCCGTAGTTAACACTCGCTTGAGATCAAAAAAGGTCTGCAGCCTAAGAATTTGATGATTGC
Organism: Labeo catla; assembly: GCA_012976165.1. Taxonomy (NCBI): domain Eukaryota; kingdom Metazoa; phylum Chordata; class Actinopteri; order Cypriniformes; family Cyprinidae; genus Labeo; species Labeo catla. Next base: position 34,326 of record VONZ01001542.1, read on the forward strand.
CAAAGCATTGCTATGTAAAGCCTTTTTACCATGCCAATAAAGCCAATGTAATATTCAATCTAATAATTAAAAAAAAAGTGTCAATGAACTCAAAAAGTTCAATTAAAGTAAAACAAGCAACATTCAACCAAACAGACATGCTGATAATACAGTATGCCGCCAACAACAACAACAAAAAAAAAAAAAACTTTGAACAAGGCTGTGAGTTTGGGATTGTCTCGTCTGTGAGTTTGGTTTCTCTGTTGGTCAGAATAAGGATGTAGAAAAACACACTGTACTCCCCCACAAGTTTGTTCATCTCCTGACAGCAACCTCCCACCAGAGTTTCTCGCTAACAGTCCCTTAACAACCTGTCAGGATAGGAATCTTTCTTGATTCAGCCTAGATCTAAAAAAAGGTAATTTCTTGTTATAGAAAAATGTCAGCTGTTTAAGTAATTTAAAAAAAAAAAAAAAAACATTTGAAATTTGAAGAAGTTGAAGTTATGAAATAATCAGGGTGGTTCCCTGGAATGAGGAAGTTTTTTTTTTATTTTGACCATAAATGGAAAACATCACATTCAAGACATGACATTGTATTAAAGACTCCATGACAGCAGGAATATACACATTACTGAGAGAAGTATTTTACTTGAGGACCAGGATCGAGAATACAGTGTTTTTCCAGAAGAGACTAAAGGAAGCTTCAATCTAACACACATGTAAGTCTGAGTACATTTACTTATTTAATTTACTATAGTTCATTTCACTTTTTGGATCAGGCTACACAAATAACACTAAGCTTTTGTATGTATGTATGTATGTATTTAATAAAATAAAGTCTAGACATCACAGATAGATCATTGGACAAAGAAAAGTCTTAAAGTCTTGAATAAATGAGTAAATCTGAAAAATAAAATAAAATAAAATAAAATAATAATATCTGGCGCCTATTTTTATTATATTCCAAAACATATTTATTTATGTAGTTTTTTGTTTGTCTGTTGTGAAACCAGCAAAATATCATGTTGTCTAATGGATGGAAAATCCAGAGAGATTTGTAGTGTCTGCCTGAGGGGAGAACTGCAAACAGGTTGTGTCTGGGGTGAGATGGGTCTTTTTACAGTTCTTACTATACAGGCTGTGTGTGTGATCTGATCGGCCTACAGTTCTAGCGCCGCGTTCACATGCGTGTCAGGAGGAATGTACACACTCAACAGAATAAACTAGGAAAACTCCCGCAGCAAATAAAAAGGCTTACAGTTAATAAAGACAGCTCCACATCTTTAAAACTATCACATCTGTAGACCAGCCTTCATTGATATAAAAACATAACCCACCGCGTCTCATTTTCCCTGACGACTGGTGACGCGTTAGATGAAGCACTGTCCAGAATGGCTCTGTTCAACCAGGTTTCCGTGAAGCAAAGCGCAGCAGAGTTTAAAAAGTCCTTGTTTGTGTGGGTGAGGAGTTGTAGTTTGTCTGATTTATTTGCAAGAGAACGGAGATTCTCCAGATGAATACTGGGCAACGGAGTCCTAAAACTGCGCTGTTTTTCACTTCCCTCGCTTGCGTCACTTGGAGCGCTTGTATAGGAAGCCCCTCCGAGAGCTCGTTTCTAGTGAAGCTGTTTAGAAAAGCATTGCTTAATACAGGACAAACAAACAAAAACAGTAAAAGTACAGAGGAGCGACAAGCCGAGGCAGCCATGTGCAGTGCCATCTTGATCAGAGAAGATCAGAAGATCACGTCAACTGGTCTCTCTGGAGTCTTGAATATGTTGAAGTAAATTTCAAATATTTGGTGCACGTGCGTGGTTGTGTTAGTGTTTACTTACGTCTGATGTAAGAGAACGCACAGTGTATTGAAGCGTACTACAATACTTCAAAAATAGCATTTCACCCTAATTCCGGAAGTATTTATATGCTCAAACAAAATATATTGATAATATTTGCCAAGATGTCTATCAGGTACGTTGAAGAATATAGAGTGTAACACTATTTGGATGAACTTCCTGATGAAGGCCTGATATGCATTTGTATTGATCGAATTGTGTTACCGAATGGTTTACTTAAACTAGAAGATGGAGATCTTTAAGCATCAATACATTTAACATGAATTGGTTAATGAATGATTATCAGATTTATCTTTATGGTTTATTTGCTGTTACTGTTGTTTTTATGACATTAGTAATTAGCTTTAGCCATGTGCATTACCATCGTTTGTTTCACGGTGTATGTGCAGTTAGTTTAGTTGATAGTAGTTGGATTTTCATAGTCTAATGGTGCATTTAATATTACTCCAGTGGGGTAAGATGGGTGAAGATGCTCCCCTACAAGAACATTTACTAACAAATTGCAACATCTATAGATGAGTTTAACATGTAGCATGTATGATGATGATGATCCACACAATATAATAGTAAGGGCAGTAAACGGTTACGTATATAAACTTAAATGCATTTTGATATGCATTTATATGTATTTATATATAGTTGCATTCCCATTTGCTAAATTAGCAAAGTCAGAAGAGAGAACAATATCAAATTTACCATCCCTCCTACAGACGCTTAAAAAACATTTTTTATTTTTTTTACATTTGATGCAAAGGTGATATAATCCAAATGATAGTGTTATAAATGCACATACACTTTTAAAAAAAAATCTAAATATAAAAACCTTTCAAGGTGCTTATGATGCTGAAGTCTTACAGGTAGTTTTTCCTTCTGTTTTTGCAGTAGCTGTGTCATCATTGTGTTTGCAGTGCTGATAAACAAAGGTGAGCACGTAAAAAACACATCTGAGAGATAAATTCATGCTGTATGGATAAATGCCAGGTTCAGTGTATACATTTAAAGTTTCTGTCATTTTAGTGTGTTTGCAGGTCACAGTAAGGGGTTTTATCAGTGATTCTGTTGTCCTGCCGTGTTCTTCAGCTCAACATGATCTTAAACTTCAAGACACTGATGTGCACTGGAGAGACAAAAATGACAAAATTGTGTATAGTATAATTAAAGGAAATCATTCAGTAGTAGGACAAGACCCACAGTACAAGAACAGAGCTGAAACTTTCCCATCTAAGGATCTGAAAGGAAACTGCTCCATCAAACTCAACAATCTCAGTCACGCTGATGCAGGAAAATACAGCTGCTACATCACACACTCATCTGAACTTAAGACTGCACAGCTGATCATCAACGGTGTGTGAAACCGGTTGATTAATGTATAGTGATTTTTATTAACAAAGATTTGGTACAATCTGAATACAATAAGTGTTTGACCAACTCTAATGTTTCAGTCTGAATGTTGCTGTATATAAATTATAGATACATATTTTGTGTTTATCACAGTGCATAATGTTGTTTGTTGTTTACTGTTTTGTTGCAGAAAAAGCAAACAATGCATATGCCGGAGCAGTTCCTGTGGGGACGTCATCGTGGTGGTTCTACATTGTATTATCTGTATTATTTACAATATTTATAGCCTGATTCATCAAATTTCTCTGGATTTCAAGCTGCCTTGTGCTCTCCTGTTATGACTGAAGTATAAAAAACATGAAATCTATTTGTCTTTATTTGTGTTATTAAATGTTTATGTCAAAACTACTCATGATTTAACAAATCAGATTTATTACACATCATTTTTTTTTCTTTGTATATACAGATAAATCATGGTGCTCAGGGTCATCAGCTCTGCAGACTCATGTTGTAAGAACACAATTTACAATTTACTACGTCACAAAATGAATACAGTAGATGGTGTCTTTACTCTTAACCTTCTTAATCATCTGCCCTACTCCAGCGAGCACAAAAGACTGTAAACTTACATTAAAGGAGAAGTCCACTTCCAGAACAAAAATGTACAGATAATGTACTCACCCCCTTGTCATGATGTTCATGTCTTTCTTTCTTCAGTCATAAAGAATTTATGTTTTTTGAGGAAAACATTTCATCATTTTTCTCCGTATAGTGGACTTCCATGGCGTGCCCGAGTTTGAACTTCCAAAAGGCAGTTTAAATGCAGCTTCAAATGATCCCAAATGTGATTGTAAACATTCTCAGCTGAGAATGGTACTAAATGGTACTAAATGCCATTGTAGTTTCTAGAACCTTTTTTTTTATTTTATTTCATTTTTTTTATAACATAGTCTTAATCATAACCCTACACCTAACCTAAACCATAACCCAGCCCTGATATCAGAGAACAGTTAGTTTTTGAAAATTATAAAAATTATGTACATTCCCTAACATTAACCCCAGCCTAACACTAACATTAGCCAGAATACACAGAGTTCAAGGCCTGCAAGGCAAAATGAGCATTTGAGAATAAAAAGTATTTAAATAATATTTTTAAAATGAAAAAAAAAAAAATTATCGCTTCACTAGAAAAGACCCTTCTTCCTCGGCTGGGATTGTTTACGACCACATCTGGGCATACCTGTCAAGTTTTGGATTTGAAAATAAGGGAAATTTTCCGGCGCCCGCCGCGAGCAGTCCCACCACCCCAACCAAGCTCCAGTATCCACTTGTCAACCACTTATAAACTACAATCGGCTTTATGCACAGCTGCACTACTTCCTGAACTTCAGGCAGCTCCTTTGTTTCCTGTCTGCCATTATTGGACAAACTGATTAATCCAGGTGATCAGTTTGTCCAATAATGGCAGACAGGAAACAAAGGAGCTGGCTGAAGTTCAGGAAGTAGTGCAGCTGTGCATAAAGCCAATGATAGGCCTACCTTTGTTGACATTAACATGCTGTGAACATTCATAGCCTAAATGAAAACACAAAAGGGTATATATGAAGAGCATTTATTTAAAGGCTTATTTGCATATTTTCTGTTCATTTAACATTGCTTGTCTTTACATTTACATTTCATTTTCATTCCACATTCTTTTCACATTCACACACTCATTCATTTCATATTGCTTTTGATCGCGGTATTTACATGAGGATTTTGGTTTTTTGGCAGGAGTGCCTTCCTTCTCTGTCCTGGCGTCCATCATCTGTCTGTTTTTTCTTCTTTTTTCCCGCGTCGTCACTCATCAACTCATCATCTGACCTCACACACTAACCTCGAGACAACTGCCACCTACAGTACCTGTAGTAGTACCTGTATATCGCGAGGTTTTTTTTTTTTTAATAACGCAGGTTAAAATACGGGAGATTTACGGGAAAATACTAATACGGGAGGACGGCGGGAAAGAAGGGTAAATTACGGGACTTTCCCGGCCAAAACGGGATACTTGACAGGTATGCATCTGGGATCGTTTGAAGACGCTTTTGGAATTTAATTTTTCAGTCCATTATATGGTAAAAAATGCTGAAATGTTTTCCTCAAAAAACATAATTTCTTTACGACTGAAGAAAGAAAGACACGAACATCTTGAATGACAAGGGGGTGAGTACATTATCTGTAAATTTTTGTTCTGGAAGTGGACTTCTCCTTTAACAATCCACATCAAAATTCAGTATAACTGTATGTAATAATATAGAACACAAATTAATCACAAATCATAAAATCCCACAGGTAGATCCTGAGAGAACCAATGTGCAGCACATTTTTTCCCCATGTTTTAGAAAAACAAACAAAACAGCTTGTGTTTCTGATGACTGCATTTTAGTGCCACGTAAAAAAAAAAAAAGAAAAAAGAAAAAAAAGTCTAAAATTATGAGATTAATGTTATAAGTTTTTTGAGAATAAAGTCAAAATTCTGAGAATAAAGTCAAAACTTTTAAGAATAAAGTTGAAATGTTTCTAAAATAAAATCAAGATTATGATAATTAAATCGTAGCAATGAAAATTCTATAATTTGGGAGTATGGCTTGTGCACGCAAATGGCCCAGATGGGGAGCACAGGAGAAGTTGCCAGGCCACTGGAATTTATTAAAATATATGTGGGATTATTATCAGAAATCATATCATGCGTTATACTCGCAGTGACAGTATGCTTGGAAATAATATTTCAAGTGCTTCAAATGCATTCATTAGGCCTATTTGTAGTGCACCAGGCACCCAATAATAGCAATAAGCTTTGTGCTTTTGGTACTTTTAATATAAAACAAAGTCTCAGCTTTCAAAATCGGCAAATAGCAAAATACAAACAATGTGTCTTGCAATAATGTGTTTTTCACGTTCTTTAATGTGGTGGGACAGATCGCTGTATTCAAATCATCTTTTTGATTACAATGAGACATTCATTTTATTAAATTATACTGTTTTCTTTGTGAAAATTCTGCCACCTACTCTGCAAAAACATATCTTGCATCCAACCTTTAATTTCTCACATGTATTTAATTGAAAACAACAATAACAGATTGAAATGGTTGAAGTGGACTCTAACTCAATAATACAGTTTATATTGTTGTCTTTTTTGAGGTATATACAGTAAGTGCCTATTCACAAGCTGTTTTATTTATGGTATAATACAGTAAAGGATTAGAAATAATGTTTAATGTTTTCCAGTCATTATTTGCAGCACATCAAACACCCCAGAAACACAATAATTTTGTGCTTTGTTGCTTTTAATATAACACAGCTGCAGCTTTCATATTCTGTCAGTTTTACCACAAAATATAAACTATAAATGTGTATTTCATCTTTATTCCAAGTTTATTGCATGCGCAATAGGGTAGAATATACTCTCAAAATATTATAACTTTAATCTCGTAATTGCTTCAAATTAATTCTCATTATTTTGACTTTATTCTCAAAATATTTTGACTTTATTCTTTCAACACTACATTATTCTTGTAATTTTGTCTTTATTCTCAAAACATTTCGATTTATTCTCATAATTTTGACTTTATTGTCAAAATATTTCTACTTTATTCTTGTAATTTTGACTTTATTATCAAAATCTGACAATTTTAATATCATAATCTTAATTTTATTTTTTATCTTAATCATAACTAAACCATAACCCAGCCCTGATAACAGAGGACAGTTATTGGTTGATAAGAATTATGTACATTCCCTGACATTAACCCCAGTCTAACACTAAAATTGGTCACAAACCCAATTCTGAAATTTGATTGGTTAATAGGGATTATGTTCCAAAATGTTGATTCAGGAAACATATACTACTTGGCACAATCATGTTCACTTCTATGGACACATTCTTCAGGGAAGGTCACAGAAATGCTCTTTGCCACTTTGTATGTCAAACATACAGTACTTTGTGTTTAAACATTCCTAAAACAAGGTAAATTCAACTGAGAAGCAAAACTGTTTAAAGGGGTCATCAGATGCCCATTTTCCACAAGTTGATATGATTATTTAGGGTCTTAATGAAAAGTCTATATTATACTTTGGTTACAAATTCTCAATGGTAGTGTAAAACAACACCCTTTTTACCTTGCCAAAATCAGCTCTGCAAAAATCATCTCATTCTGGTTATATGAGTGTCATGAAAAAAATAGATGAAAGTTATTAACTTTTTAAATTTCACATTTAAAAATATAGTGTCGTGCTATACAAAAATTTTAATTTCTGGGTGAACTAACACATTTGGCAAGTGCTAAATGTGCACTAAATGTGTAAATCTAGTAAACAATTGAAAGCAGACATACTGCAGTGCTGTTCTTTCATTAGAGGTTTAGACAATTTTGAGACCTTTATACTGGAAACTTTATACTGGAAACACTGCACTCATTTCACACTTAAACCACCACTCTAGACAAAGGTGAGAGTCGTTGGTTGTCAAGTGCCAAAGCCAGTGGAACATTTTTTCTGGTTTTGCTTTAGCACTTCAGTTTCAGCAGTTGTTTGTTTATTTATTTATTCATCATATTAATTTACAAATTGTGACATCAATACAGTACCAAATAGGACTTTGAGGTGTGACTTAAGCCTGACCATGTAAAAATACTTTTGACTTTACTTTAAGTATATTACTCTTTTTTGTTGTTGTTGTTGTTGTTGTTTAATTAGATTTGTGATGAGTCTGGAAATGGTGATTAAGGTTTGTCTGTGTCCATACAGTCATGAACTCCTAACTAATCAATAATGCTTTTATTTACTATAATGTTAAAATTATTTTAGTATTTAAGAAAAATGTTGTTTACGTGAGGAAGTGTAATATCATTTCATAGGACTCTGGCAATACCTGGCTCTTTTCTTTCATTTGTTAGCATTTTTTTCAGATTACTATTTGAATGCCAAAATATACAGTATATAGATATTTTCTCAAAATGAAATGCATTTTAAAATACCCAGCAAAAAATCTCCATAGGCAAAGAAAGACACAAGAAAAAAATAGAAGAAGGAAAGTCAGAGAAAACTAGGTTGACAAGCCATGACATTTCACACTCTCAGACTTTATTATCTTATGGTCATTTCACTGATTAGTAAAAGACATCTTGATAAAATAGACATTTATATCCCATAAAATGTACCATCTTCTTGGTCCAGCAGCTTAAATATAAAATGTATTAATGCAAAAATAATAATGTGGACACTCTCCATTCAAAGTCAAAGTGGTAGAAAAAGAAATATCCACACTGACAACCACTCACAATTTTTTTCAGCAGATAAACATTAAGACAAGTTTCTAAACACACATTTCATCTGAAACAGGAGTTTTCTAATGTTTTGATTTACTGACACCAAAATATGACGATTCACTTGTGGGACACACTAAAATACAAAGGCAGGTGCATAAACGAAAATATAAAACTATAACTGTTGGTTCAATAAAGTAATTGTGATTAATCTCATCATTTCCAACTCATCTTTAGAAAGCAGAATGAAATCTAGATATCAAATGTAGTCAAATCCTCAGTAATTATTAAGACAGAATTTAATTTAAGTAATAAGGATGGATTCACATTTTTTAATGTGTAAATGGTCCTGAAGCGGTTCTATAACTTGCTGCTGTAGATTCTGTAGTGTTGAGTTGTGATTGTTCTGCAGATCTTTTGTTTACAAACAAAAGCATTTAATAGTCCTAAAAATGGAACAGTTTTTCAGATTCAGTATGATTGTACAGTTATAATGTAGCTTAAATGATATTAAATGATAATATTAAAGAATATTCAAAAGCTTAAAGAATATTTACATATTTAATTAACTTCAGCTGCCAATAGAGGACAGCATCATTTAATTATTTTTAGAGATATAATAATAATATCTCACCGATCAGCAAAATAAGCAGAAGCCCATTCATCAGACTAGATATGATAATAATAATCTGCCATTGTGTTTGATTCTGATCAATAATCTCCACCCCTGTATGATTTTTACACTCAGTTATTTGAACTGATTCTGTAAAGAAAGTGACAACAATCTGTTACTGTAACTGTTACTGTTACTGTTTGTAGCACCAAAAATACAGATATGATGTATTTTATTAATATAATTATGTCTTTACGAGTATCTAAAAATGTAAGCAGTAAATTATATAATATATAAGTAACACTGAAGGAAGAATTAAACTCACCATTAAAGTGTAGTCTGGTGCTGTTGCTGAGTTTTGGAGGTGTGCGTGTGTTCATACAGAAATAAACTCCTAATTCATCAACAGTCACATTATTTATAACCAGACGATGTTTAAACTGCACTGAATATTTCTTTATGAATGTATTATTATAGTAAAAAGGTGATGTTGGTGTTGAGAATGATCGTAGAATCAGTGTTGGAGGATCTGCTGTTTTCAGTAAAATCCAATAAACATCATTTTAATCAAGATCACAGTTTATGCTCACATTTGATCCCAAATCAGTCAGTAGATCTGACACTGCAGCTTGACAAAAGATCAATACATCTATAAATAAATAAATAAATAAATAAATAACACTAAACCCCCTGTTACGCATAACATAAAACTTTATAATTTTAATACATTTGAAAAGCGTGTAAATAAACCAATATCATGTAAGAACTCACAGATCTGAAGCTGAATGATCTTCATCTTGTTGCCGTGGATTAAGGCAGTTCTAGTATAAAACCTGCTTTCCTCCCTGCAACACTGAAGATGAAATAAACTGTAGCTCTAAAGCAAAGACACTCACTCATAAAGACCCCTTACTGCCACCTACTGGCATAGGATGCAATGATGTAACCTGCAATGAAATTATTGGAAAATCCCCACTGTAACACACAGACTGACAGCCTAGTCATAAGTTACATCTTTAATATCTAATAAACTAGTTTCCAGCATTTGAGTCTCTCTCTCTATGTATTTCTCTGTATTTATATATCTATCCAAATCTATATATATATATATATATATGGTGCCTTGCAAAAGTATTCAAACCCCTTCATTTGTTCATGTTTTGTTATGTTGCAGCCTTATGTTTAACTGCTTTTGTTTGTTTAACATCATACCCAAAAAGACTTGAGGCTGTAAAGGTGCTTCAACTAAGTACCACATTGCTTACTGAATACTTATGCAATGCATTTATTTTTTTATTTTTAATAAATTTACAAATTATTTTATGCTTTGTCATTATGGTGTATGGAGTGTAGATTGATGTGGAGAAAAAAAGTAATTTCAAGCAGTTTAACATAAGGCTGCAACATAAAACAGTAAAAATGGAGGTGTTTGAATACTTTTGCAAGGCACTGTATAGAGAGCGAGAGAGATTCTGTTTTTTTTTTTAATTCATGCCTGCTTTTAATAAATGGTACATTGGCTCATATTATCATCAAAAATTCAAATAATGTATATTTAGCAGTTTTTTTTTTTGTTTTTTTTTTACTGTACTCTTGTTGTTTTCCGTTCTCTTCCTTTTGGTGTCTTTGCATGTAAAGTTATGACAGTGTATTAAGTGACAGCAAGAATAAGAATAAGAAAGCATTCAGAGAAATTATTCATTGAGAATTAGAGACCAGAATACAACATTTTCCTACAGGAGCTATGAAAGGAAGCTTTGCTTTGTGTCCTTTTGTCTTTTGCATTTGCTTATCATTTGAATTATTGTTGCTCTTTTCACAGCATGATTGTATGACATCCAACTGTTCTTTAATAATGTATAATGTAGAGATATCAGAAATCGTATTACAAACTCAAACTATTTTTCAAGACACTTTTTGTTTATTCACATTACTAAATGAAACAAATGTTCAGTTTGAAGTTCACAGTAGCGTAAAATATTCCTTGTCAGCATGTGCTTCTCTATGACATCAGACGTAAGTGACATCAGACGATGTGAAATGATCAGACATGCGCACCTGATACTGTTGTCTTTTTAAAGCATATTAGTGCAGTTGACTATCATTTGCTCTAGAGGAAATGTTTGATCTCTTACTCTTGACCTTCTACTGAATCTTCAACTGTCATGTTAGTTCACAGTGCATTAAATAATGCTATAACACAACTTGTGATTAGCATTATCTAAGATTAATAAATGCTGTAGAAGTATTGTCAGTTCTTGGTTCATGTTAACTAATGTTGCCTAATACAGTAACACAGTAATACAGTTACAGTAAGTGTTTCAGAATTTTATTCTGCAATACGATAACAAGCAGTGCACATCGTTTTCTTTTAGCCAGAATATCTACAACACAAAATGTGATTATGTATGATGTGCCGTTCCTGCTGCTGATCTGAACACGTATGTGTTAACATTGTTGCTGGAAAATATTTTTTCTCCAGTGAAATATGAAATAGGCTATAATGGAAATTAGAGAAAAGCAAATGCAGATTAATATTATCTTCCACCAGTCTGAGTGTGTTTCTGGTACTTGGTTTTCTTCGTCAGTGGATTGTTTTCTAGTTTCTACTGTTGTTTCTGCAACAAATCAAGTTCAGGAAAACAACAACATTACTACACTGTAAAAAAGACAACAGATCCATCATTTATACTCTATACAGCAGCATTCAGACTAAAATGTAAAACCTGAAGGAACTATTTTTACACACCGTTAATGAACAGCCGTACAGTCTCAGTCTCCTGTTTAAAATAAGATGAGCATGTGATATAACAGATGAACTTTCCTGCATCAGCATGGGTGAGATTATTAATTTTGATGGAGAAGTTTCTTCTCACATACTCCTCAGGGAAAGTTTTGATTCTGTTCTTGTATTGTGGGTCCTGGTCTGCCACTGAATCTTTGCCTTTAATAATGTCATAAACATGTGTTCTGTCATTCTGTCTCCAGTGCACATTAATGTCTTCAAGCTTAAAATCATGTTCAGCTGAAGAACACGGCAGCACAACAGAACTGCCAATGAAACCCTCTACTGTGTTCTGCAGAGTCACTGAAATGACACAAACTTTTACTGTGAACACACAACACACTGTGGTTTTGAATGATCCTTTAAATGTAGGCTGTTTTGTGCTTACCTTTATGTACTAATGCTGCTATTACACAGAGAAAGCTGGAGAAACTGCAGAAACAGAAAAAAAATGTACCTGTAAATTTATCAATCAGTATAGCATCACAGTAATTCAGTAGTGTAGATCGGTAGAAAATATAGGTTTTATTTGAGTGAATTGTTAAAATGAACACTCCTCAGACACTCCTCAGAACTGGGGAAGAAGGTCTTTATTTGATAAATAATTACTATAACTGTAAAAATTCATTAAATTATTAGTTAAATCTGAATTGATGGTTTGTTAATAAAGTATATGTCACAATGTACGTCGTCGTGGTGTGCGTGGAAATAAGCTGGAGGAGAGCGGAGATCCCAACAAGTGTAGTTTTATTAAGTAATCCAAAAGTGAACATGAAACAAACGCAGGGAAACGGCAGGGAACCAGACACAGCATTGACCATAAACTGAATGACAATATAATCACCGACAACACACCATGGGGACAACCAAACTTAAATACACAAGACAACCAATCAGAACACCACAGGAGACAATGACGTAATAAACGAGGACAGGAACAGGAAGACCAAATATGGACACAACCGGGAATAAACACACAAACAGCCCAAATGGCACACACAAGTCTGACAGTATAGGCCTGTATATAATACTTACATTTATATAGTATAACTTAAATGTATCTGTTAATCAGTCATTTGATTTGTTAGTCATTGTTCATCAAAATTGTCAATTTACCAAACATGTTTCCATTTATTTATTTTAATAATGTATTGGATGTTGCATCATCATCATAATCATCCTGTACCTGCTAAAATCGTCTCTAAATATGTTACCGTTTCAGAATAAATGGTGAACTGCCTACCCTAAATACACTGTAAGACTAAATACTAATGATTAATCAAAATTAAATGCACAGACTGTTTTCAAAAGGTTCACGATAGTATACATGATGCTAATGCTAATTGCTAATGCACAAATGAAAACGAAATGTAAAGATACTTCTCTGCAGATAAACCTGTTAATCATTTATTAACCAATTCATCTGCAGTGATCATGATCAATGTACTAATTAATGTACTTATTAATGATGCCCAAATGTTTTCTCTGTTAAATGAAGTAACTGAGGATCAGAACAAAACAGGCCAACGAGACCGAAGACTAGAAATGAATAAGACAGAAGTTTGACTTAGAACATACTGCACCTGTTGATCATGATTCCCTATGATTATTCAATTATGTTGTAGTAATTAATAAATTTTTAACAAATATTTTAGAAGTATAGGTAACAAGCTTAAAAGTTTAGCGTAAACTATTGCTTTTCCGCATGCAGACGTAAGTGACGTGAAAATGACCAGACATGCGCACCTGATATTGTTTCATTTTTTTAAAGCATATTAGTGCAGTTGACTATCATTTGCTCTAGAGGAAATGTTTGATCTCTTACTCTTGACCTTCTACTGAATCTTCAATATTATAAACATTGTACATGTTTCTGCTGTCAATCACTGTGTCATTCATGACTTTCAGAGATATGGGAACTGATCATCAAGACAAATTTATTCAGCTTTTGAACATTCAGATGTAAAGAATTCAGACCCACTTTATGTTAAGTATTTATTTTTAAGTTTTATGTATTTTTATACATAAAAAAGTGATTTTTGACCTTACAGGTGAGAAGAAAATTTACTAAATGAGTAAAATTGAATTATTACCTCACATAAAGATGAGAGAGAAGCTTCTTGTAATTGATTCCTCTGAAAAAATGTTGTGTTCTGAATCTGGATCCTCAAGAAAAACATTTCTCTGAATGATGATGTCTTATATTCCTGCTATCACTGAGTCTTCAATGCTCTGTCATGTCATGACTTTAATTTATCATCACTGTACGAGCAAGATAACAATGTAGATATTCCAGTGACGTCCACATTCATGAGCTGTGTGATGTTTGCCTTTCAAATTATGCCATGCAGTAATCCCATGCACTGATAGAACAGAAGAACAACACTTACTTCCTAGAGAAATAGAAAAGATGAAATAAAAAACAAATAAATACAAGAAATTCTACAAGAAATTACCTGCAGTGATATTTTTTGTTTCCATCTAAAAACAATCAATATATTGATAACAGTACATGCTCTTACATAAAAAGAAAAAAAAAAAAAATGTACTTGTGTCTGATCTATTTAAACTATCAAATTGTTTTTCTATTCTGTCTTACACAGATTTTTGCTGTCATTCCCATTTCTTGACTTTAGTTTACGGTCACTAAGAGATGATAACAATCAACAACTTCCTGTAACAACCTCATTTGTGTATAGAAACCACATGAGTAAGAACTTCAAAAAAAGTGCAGGCTTTTCCCACTAATTTTCATTTTGTTTTGCTCTCTTTGACAGACGTAATTTGTTTTGTCTAATGCACCTATTGTTTTTATTGTCATAATGAACACAAATAATATTTGTCTTCAGATTGTCACACAACAGAAGGAGGCAGACAGGTAAATAGTAAAGACAGTTTATTAAGCAGAGGTACGGTGTGGAGTTGGCGTGGCATGGAGTCGATCAGTCTGTGGCACTGCTCAGGTGTTATGAGAGCCCAGGTTGCTCTGATAGTGGCCTTCAGCTCTTCTGCATTGTTGGGTCTGGCATATCACATCTTCCTCTTCACAATACCCCATAGATTTTCTAAGGGGTTAAGGTCAGGCGAGTTTGCTGGCCAATTAAGAACAGGAATACCATGGTCCTTAAACCAGGTACTGGTAGCTTTGGCACTGTGCGCAGGTGCCAAGTCCTGTTGGAAAATGAAATCTGCATCTCCATAAAGTTGGTCAGCAGCAGGAAGCATGAAGTGCTCTAAAACGTCCTGGTATACAGCTGCGTTGACCTTGGACCTCAGAAAACACAGTGGACCAACACCAGCAGATGACACGGACCCCAAACCATCACTGACTGTGGAAACTTTACACTGGACCTCAAGCAACGTGGATTCTGTGCCTCTCCTCTCTTCCTCCAGACTCTGGGACCCTGATTTCCAGAGGAAATGCTAAATTTACTTTCATCAGAGAACATAACTTTGGACCACTCAGCAGCAGTCCAGTCCTTTTTGTCTTTAGCCCCTGACGCTGTCTGTTGTTCAAGAGTGGCTTGACACAAGAAATGCGACAGCTGAAACCCATGTCTTGCATACGTCTGTGTGTAGTGGTTCTTGAAGCACTGACTCCAGCTGCAGTCCACTCTTTGTGAATCTCCCCCACATTTTTGAATGGGTTTTGTTTCACAATTCTCTCCAGGGTGTGGTTATCCCCATTGCTTGTACACTTTTTTCTACCACATCTTTTCCTTCCCTTCGCCTCTCTATTAATGTGCTTGGACACAGAGCTCTGTGAACAGCCAGCCTCTTTTGCAACGACCTTTTGTGTCTTGCCCTCCTTGTGCAAGGTGTCAATGGTCGTCTTTTGGACAACTGTCAAATCAGCAGTCTTCCCCATGATTGTGTAGCCTACAGAACTAGACTGAGAGACCATTTAAAGACCTTTGCAGGTGTTTTGAGTTAATTAGCTGATTAGAGTGTGGCACCAGGTGTCTTCAATACTGAACCTTTTCACAATATTCTAATTTTCTGAGATACTGAATTTGGGGTTTTCATTAGTTGTCAGTTATAATCATCAACATTAAAAGAAATAAACACTTGAAATATATCAGTCTGTGTGGAATGAATGTATACATTATACAAGTTTCACTTCTTGAATGGAATTAGTGAAATAAATCAACTTTTTGAAGATATTCTAATTATATGACCAGCACCTGTATAAGATTCAAACCCATGACGGCTTGTTTGAAATTCTAAACACTTCATCTTGAATGTAGGCCGGCAGGAAAATTAGATTTAAGAGACAATGATTGGTAAAACCAAACCTTATTATTGTCCTAAACCAATGTGCATTATTTTTTTATCATGAGTAAATCACTTCCCATTAGGCTTTTAGTTTATTCAGCAGGTAAACATTAACTGTGCATACCTGCATTTTGCAAAATGATTGACATCACAGCAAGTCACAGAGCATTTCTAACTGCCGTGGTCAGCGGTGATCAGTTCTGCTCATCTCTAACAAGTTTGTTGCCAATGTCATGATCTACTTGGTAGAGATTAAATTAAAGGATTTTTTCCTCTCTCTCTTTTTCTGCAGTTGCTTCTTCATCTGTGTGTCTGCAGTGCTGATAAATAAAGGTGAGCATCTGAACAAACTTGAAAAAGAAATTCATGCAGCAGACTGTTTACAAAGTTTCTATCAATTCAGTGTGTCTGCAGGTCACAGTAGAGGGTGTTATTGGCAGTTCTGTTGTCTTGCCGTGTTCTTCAAAGAAACATGATTTTGTACTTCAAAAGATTAATGTGCACTGGAGACACAATAACAGCAAGATTGTGTTTGATATAGTCAAGGGTGAAGATTCAGTAGTGTTTCAGCACTCGGAGTACAGAGCTGAAAGTTTCCCTGATGAGTATCTGAGACTAAACTTCTCACTCAAACTCAGCAATCTTCAACACACTGATGCAGGAAAGTTTAATTGCCTAATCACACCCTCAGATGAAGAGGAGACTGTACAGCTGATCATTAAAGGTTTGCAAAAATAGTTTATATTTAAATTTTGAAATGAAATGCAGCCTGAATTCCAGTCGGAATGCTGCTAGAGTATATGTTTTGTCCTTGTTTTGTTGCAGAATCAACAGCAGAAGAAGGAAACAAATACACTGAACAAGAAAACCATGGATCAGACTGGGTGAAGATATTGATCTGTGTTTGTGCTGTAAGCCTATTATTTTGCCTGTTTGCCTATTTCAAGTTTTGCAGGAGAAGAAGATCTCAAGCTGAGATGTATATATGCTAGTCTATTTAAACAATATAATATACAAATATTTGGTATACTTTATATAGGATTTGATGTTAAGTTCATTCATATATGAAATGCCAATGCAACACACAGTTACAATACTGCATAGCTGAATTTTTTGGTTGCTCCAGAAACTGTAAAAAATAAACAAAAACCCTTCTTCCAAATTTAAATATGGATTTTCATAAATACGCTTTTGAGAGCAAGTTAATGTCCTTCAACTTGACCATTTCAGTGGATGTTTGGCACTCAAGGTATGCTGTATGCAACTGAAACAAGATATATTTCTAATATTATTTATTCTTCAGACATTCCCCTTTTAAATGCAATAAGTATTTGCACACTTTTTTTTAAAAAATAAAAAGATACAACTCTGTCGCTGAGGTAGTACCCTAAGGTACAAAAGTGAAAAGGTACATTATTGTACCTTACCTACTCCGAAACAGTACATATTCGTACCTTAAAGTACATTTTAGTACTTTGAAAGTACATATTGGTACATTAAAGGTACATATTAGTACTTTAAAAGTACGTATTTGTACCTTTTCACTTTGTACCTTAGGGTACTGCCCCAGCAACAGAACTGTACCTTTTTTTTCTAACAGTATATGCAAGGTTAACCACATTTGTTTCTTGACCATTGAATATGAATAAACTATTTGAACAAGGAGCCCCATAACTCTGGGACTGAAGCATATAGGGTCTTTAAAACAAAGATTCCTTCTTTTAATTTTTTTAAAGAACCAGAATCTAAAATGATATTAAAATGTCTTTAATACTTCTTGAGTTACAGAAATGTAAGAAAGACAGCTAAAGTCAACAGTTTTAGTAACAGACCTGCTGATGTTTTTGTAAAAAATGAAATGTTAATGCTGCCATCGTTCAAAAGTCAGTTTTACCCCAATAATTTGGCTTCGAATCAAGTGAAAATCCTAATTTTTGACTACCAGTGAATTACTCAGTAAATATACATCTGGCAAAACTGCTGTAGCAATAGTCATTCCACTGCTGGATTTTAAAATGGGTAAAAGAACATGTCATTTCTTCCTTGTATACTTGTCTGAAGAGGTTAATTTCCCTCGTTATTATTTGCTCTGACTCTTTATAAAGCCTTAAAAATGGTAAATCTGACATTCTTATAAATATTTAAATCTATAAATTTGTGTGAATTCCTGCTCATGTGGGATTGTGGGAAAGGAAATACTAGATGAGGGAAAGCTGAAGTAAAGGGGTTCATTAAAAAGACATTTAGGAATACATGGCAAGAGCTGTGAACAATGGAAGAAAATGGAAGACCTTAATTTGAAACAAATACAGAAGTAGGAAGTATGAGAAAAGTCTGTGGCAAAAGAAGGGATGACATGATAATTTCACGACTCCATATTGGGCACACAGTGCTGAACCAGTCAATTAATAAAAATAAAAAAAATAAATAATAAATTCAACAAAGCTGGTTAGCCAATGTCCATAAAATCCCAATAAGAGGAGGAGGAGAAAGAGAAATAAAAAGAGACTTTTATTCTGAAATGCAGCTAACTGGAAATGTGCCATGCTGTCACAGAGTTAAAATTAAACAGTTGTAATGTAAATTTAAGACATTTAGTTGCTGTTTGTTGTTTTATTTTTGTTTTGTTTTTTTGTTTTTTTATTGTTTTTTCTAAAGAAATATATATATATATATATATATATATATATATATATATATATATATATATAAATTTCTGGTCTTGGTTTAGCAAGTCAGTTGAGGTTATCTGTAACCTGCACTTTTAAACATTGTGACAGTTAACCCAAGTTTCTGGAATACTTTTAATATTACACAGTAAACAATTTATTTTTAAGGAAAATTCACATCATATAGAACATGTTACATACAGTAATTATACACAGATGCTGTTGATGACTATTTGTGGCTAGAAAATCCACCTTGGCGTACTGAAAGAGGTATGAGGAAAACAATTAGCATTTCCACTGAAGTTAAACCAAAATGCATCCAAACAAGGCTATGTAGTTATATAGTTGCTGGATTAATAAATAAATAAATGACCTTCTAAATGGTTTCACATTTACCTTGTAATAGTTCTGCATCTCGAGGCTGATACACAACTTTTGTTTGCAGATCAGCATTATAAGTGCATTTTTTTTTTCAGCAGGACAAACTAAAAATGAAACAGAGGATTCAGATTCAATATTTTTAAATTGTCACAACATATATGGAGAGACATACATGCCAAAATAGTCAAAAGACTAAGTAATGAAAAACATCTTCACCTGCTTACTACAGAAGAGCATCTTACTGATATTATGATAGACAACACAACTAAACTATTCAGGGTTGGGATGTAGTTACCAAAATATTACAAAATACATGCCTTATAAAGTCATTTGTAATGTATGTTGGTACATTACACAAGTTTTGTAACTTAATCTAAATACTTTAGAATAGAATCAATTTTCCACAATATTCCTTGAAGGACAAAATGCAGGTAATCTGAACAACTATCACAAAACATGAAAACAGCTGTAGATCATACAGGTAGGCACACAGTTAATATTCACATGTATGTACAAGCAAATGTATTAACAAGCTGGTTATCTAAATCAGGCGTGTTAACTAAGAGAGACATGCAAAATATGCAGAGTTGGGGTGGGGGTATTGTCATTAAATAATATATGAAATAATATGAAATAATATGTAAAATATTATCATTGAAGTATTTAGTTATAAACAGGAGAAGATTACAGATAATAATTTCTGACTAGTTTTTAAGTTTTATCTTTTTTTCACACTCATTACAATATGGACAAAGCAATGTATAAATAAATGTGAAATAAATACACAAATATAGAAATAAAATGTGGAATTATATTTAAATACTGACATGTGAGCAATTCCACAGGATAGGTTAATGCAAAAGAACCGTTTCTTCTTTTGAACAGGTTCTTTTTAGTGAACTGGATCGGACTGAAGCATCTGAAACAGTTCGCGACTCGAGCAGCATAGATTTACAAATTACTCGATCAAAACTCACTTTCAGTCGTGCAAAATACTGTTGCTGTTGGTGCAATGGTTGCAAACATGTATCACTGAAAACACTGATAATATATGATACAATTTATGAATATAATTGTTTTCAGAAGTATCTAAAAAAATTAAGCAGTAAATAACGTATGTATGTAAGTAGTGTTCATGTCTTTATCACTGCAAGAGCAAATTAACTCACCATTAAAGTGTAGTCTGGTGCTGTTGCTGAGTTTTGGAGGTGTGCGTGTGTTCATACAGTAATAAACTCCTAATTCATCAGCAGTCACATTATTGATAACCAGACGATGTTTAAACTGCACTGAATATTTCTTTCTGAATGTTTTATTGGTGTAAAAATGTGATGTTGGTGTTGAGAATGACTGTAGAATCAGTGTTGGAGGATCTGGTGTTTTCAGTAAAATCCAATAAACATCATTTTCATCAAGATCACAGTTTATGCTCACATTTGATCCCAATCTGTTACTAGATCTGACACTGCATACTGACAGCAGATTAATACATCTGTAAGATTAAAAAAATAAATAAGATTATCCACTTTAAACCCATGTGATGCTTAACATAAAACTATCTGTAATTTTTAGTTTACAAAGCATGTAAATATATTGATATCATGTAATAAACTCACAGAGCTGAAGCTGAATGATATTTATGATGTTGTCGTGGTTAAAACACTTCAGTATGAAATCTGTTTCCCTCCATATGACATTTGAGATGAAGTCACTGCAGCTCTGAGCCAAAGACAGGAAGAAATAAAAAATCAAGTCAAAGACAAATTTGCTCTGAACACAATCCTAATTCACCCTCATCAGTTCAATAAGATAATGCTCATTTTATTTTGTCTTTTGTTGTGAGCACATGGTTCAGTTCTGATGCTCACGTGCCCATTATAGAAAGTGGACAGGGATCTCATGGACACTTTGACAGTGTCCATGTCCATGTGTCTCTTCTCTGATGATGTTTACTTGCGTGAGGGCAGAACAACCTGTCACTCGCATAAGATCACAGCACTAGCAAACTACAATGATCCAATCAACTGCAGCTAAATAAAATCAAGCCCTTCTTTTTATTTTCTTGTTCAAGAACCCGTTTCACTATACGTCACAATAAGGAAGAAAAGACTATCACAAGCCGTTTCATGCAACTGACCGACTGACTTACTCATAAAGACAGTCCCTTGCCGCCACCTATTGGTGTAACAATGTAACCTGCACTGAAATCTTAAAATAATCTCTTGAAGATCCAGAATACAATCATTTCCCAGAGGAATTAAGGAAGCAAGCTTCCCTCTGATGCTCATGTAAGTCAATATACTCAACTTTGGCAACAAAGCGTATATAGACAGCAACTGATGTGACAGCAGAATCAAGATGAAAAGGAAACAAAGACAGGAGAATCAAAGACAGGAGCATGTGAGTCACATAAAACAGAGAGAGGGGAAGCTAATGAAGTTTGATAATTAGCCTGTTCGGTTTTCAATTTATGAGTAAGTTACTTTAAAAAGTAATTAGTTATGGTTACTAGATACTTCCCACAAATAGTAACTGAGTTAGTATGTCAAATAACTTGGATGCCCCCAATATTACATGTGAAATGAATGAAATAGACACTAAATCAAATAAATTATTGTTATAAAACATTGTACACTAATCTACAATATTTTCATGTCGCTGTGGGACAATGTGAGAGACACCGATGAAATATTTTAATTATTGTAAATATGATCAACTCTATTGAAACCTTTTTTTTTTTTTTTAGTTTAGGCCTATTCATCAGACTAATATTAAATATCTGATATATATATATATATATATATATATACTGTATATATATATATATAAAGTTTAATGGCCCAGTTCTTTAAAATATATGAAATGTCTACACTTCATATCAGTGATATATATTATGATAATGTAGCATTAAATTAGTAAATGCATATTTGTCATGTTGACTAAACTTAGGAATGGTGGTGGTGCTTAAGATATTGTTTGTCAGTGTTTCTAATAAAAAAGGGGGAAAAAATAATAATGATACTAATAAGAAAACACTACTATTAATACCTGCTATAATAAGAAAGCTTTTAGAATAAAAACATCCTCAAACCTTCATTGAAGTTATTATATATGAAGAGTTCGATGGACGTATAATATGTGTCAGGAGCATTCACTTACTATCATTATCTCATTTTTGACCGAGATGGCTTTTAGCTGGTTTTGCATCTGAACTCTTCATATGTTAATGCACAGCACATTAGATAATTTCCACCACATTGCACAAAATGAGTAGATTGTTTCAAATTCAAATCCTCTTCTGGTTTTTATGAAAGCAATCTGAACAAATTAAATTCTTGTATGCAGCCTCCCTAACCTTTTCTACCTAAACACTGTTACATCCTGAGGATGTATTTCTATTATTATTAATGCTTAAGGTGTGGTTTCCCGCCCCTTTTGGGTGCGGTTGTGTTCTCCCCGTGTGTTCTCTCTCTCTCCCCCTCTCACACTCTGCTTGCTTAGCAGCTGTAATTGGCCACAGGTGGTGCTCATCAAGTGTGTGCTGCAGAGACGCAACTGAGACAAAAGAGCAGAAGAAAGAATGTGGAGGGTGGTTCACTTCTCCCCTGCTCCAGACTTGTTGTTTGTTGTTTCTTTATGATTGTTGTGGTGCAAAATTGAACTTTTTACCTGTTGATTGATAACCTTGAACACTAAAGTGAATTCTTGTTGGCAAGCAGAGTGGTGTTAAAACATCAAGCTAAGTGGCTGCTTTAATTTACTTTTTTTTTCTTTTGTTGAGGTATTAAAAGGTATTGTAACTTCTTTTTTGTTTGTTTGTTTACTTGCCTTATGAACAAGTGGGAAGCTGTAGGGTGAGGGTGCCATTTTATTTTGTTGTACTCAATTTTTGTCTCTGTTTTTGGTTAGCAAGGGAGTGAGGTAAGAATTTGTTGTTGGTTTCTTTTTATTTTTACCTGAATAGGTTACTTAGTCCTCCTCCTGTTAGTTAGCTTCTGTTTTGTTTGTTGTTTTGGCCAGGCCCTCTCCCGAAGACATTTATTGCTTCCCTTATCTATTGTTAATGTCAATAAATTGTTTAAGTTTGCCAACTCAAGTGTTTGTCATACGTTTCTGGGGCAGGGGACTGGAGTGATTCCTCCACTTTTTTTTTGGTTTAAACTTCCTTTATGCTTTAGTTAATCTGTTACTCCCACTCCCAACCCTAGACTGGGCAATGGGCACGTAACAACACTATTTTTGTACTAAAACAGTATTTTTATGAACAATAATAACAATAAAAAGTAAAATAACTTTAGCAAAAACATTGTTAAACTTGTTTTGAGGAAATATTCTTTTGTAGTTTTATTATGCATCAAATAACAAAATATACAAAGATTTATGGACAAAACTATTGAAGGGTTGTAATATGTAATATTCAGACATAACATTTAGCAAATTCTCTCATTCACTGCCATTAACAGCATCTTTATGAACGTGTTTGTCTCACACTTGAGAACGCAATGTGAGTTGTTGTGGACAATGGACCTGGGCTACTTTTGTATTGAACTTAGTAGAATTTTGGCATTTGGTCACAAATGTTGTGAGACTCCTTGTTCATGCAAAAATGTTACTAGATTATCAGACAATTAATTGCACAGTAAATGTTTAAAAATGCAAACAGATATGTAGTGCACTGAAGCAAATGATTTAAAACACTAATTTTATTTGTTTATTTATTTATTTTTATTTGGCACTTACATGCAGTTGCACGTTGTATATTTACAGGAACTTGAACAATTCCCAACAGTCATTTAATAGAGAAACGAGATCCAGAGTCTGAGAACAGAACTGAAACTTTCCCCGTGGAGTTTCTGAAAGGAAACTTCTCTATCAAACTCAACAATACGGGAAAATACATCTGCCTCATCACAGTTGAACTTTAGACTGCACAGCTAATCATCAACCAATAAAATAGCATTATTTTTCAGTTTAAATAAAGTTGAATGCTTTAAAATTACAGGGATACTTTGTTTAAAATCTATACTTCAATATTTTCAGGTATATTCTGTGAAGACAAAGAGCCTCATTTTTCATGTTGTTTTTCTTTGTATATATGTTCAATATCTAAACAATTGTGAAAGTTCATGAGTTGAAGTTTTTTTTTGGATGTTTGCAATGTTGAATTTTGGATATTTGCAAATGGAAAAAAGAATGGTTGTGCAGTCAGCAGGGTTTTAGAAGTTGAGTGAATGATTGTTGTTATTTCTACATGGTTGTTTACATTATGAGCACTGTCTACATATCTGCGAAACTAGTTTCATACTGTTAAAGGTTAAACCACTTGGCTTTGCAGTTCACTGTGTGAAAAACTACCAACCAAGGCCAACCACACTGCCTATATTTGATCGGCAAAGAAGCGTTTGGCTAGACATCATCTAGTAGGTGGATGATTCCATTGTTTATTTAAAAAAAGAGAGAGAAGTTCATTTCTGATGTCTATTTCTTAGTTATTTTATAACAGAGGTATAAGCAGCCCACTGATATAATGTCAGGAACAAGCTTTCTTGTTTATCATTTTGGCTGCAGGAGAAAAGCAACATACACAACCTGGCAAGAAAAGAGAATTATTGTCACATTTTACAAACAGATTTCATTATATTAATAAACAGAACTCACCAATCACCACAAAGAGCAGAACACCATGCATCAGACCAGATACGATGATAATAATCATCCATGGTTTCTGAATCTGGTCAGTATGATTCACCACCGTATCTGTTCAATATACTTCACCACAGTGTGATTCTGACACTAATTCCTAATTCATCAATAGTGACATTTCTTATGAATAGATGATGTTTAGGTTGCACTAAGTATTTGGATCTGAAATGTGCATCTTAGTAAAAAGGAGTTGGTGAAAATAACCGCAGTATCATAACCGGAGGATTTGGTAGCTTTAGTAGCATCCAATAAATCTCTTTATCTTCAAGATCACAGTTTATGGATGCATTTTGGCCCAAATTTGTTAGTTCTGTTAACATTTCCACAGCTTGACACCATACTAGCAGACCTGCAAGACACACACACACACACAAAAAACACATTTTGATGAAACAAAGTATACTTCTTTGACAATAAATTAATCAAGTTACTCTATACTTACAGATAAAATGCTGGATGATTTTTGTGCCATTTCCGCAACTAAAATACATTGAGATGATAAAATCTGGATGCTTTCAATAAGGCTTTAAGGTGGTAATGTACTTCAGAGCTTCGAAACCAACAGAGGTTTCAAAGAAAGTCACACTCACAAACCATACCTGCCAGTTTAAGAGTTCACCCAAAAATGGCAATAGCCATCCAAGATGTAGAGGAGTTTGTTTCCCCACTGATGTGGAGAAATTTAGCATTCCATTACTTGCTCTCCGATGGATCCTCTGAAGAATAAGAGTCCAAACAGCTGATAATAACATCAGTCCAAACAATGGTATATGGTTTTAGGTCAGAAGCAGTGGTTTGAAGTTAAAAACGACTTGATGTCAAACATGCAGCTTTTCGATTCACAAGATGTTAATTGATGGACTGGAGTGGTGTGGATTACTTGTGGATTATTGTGATGTTTTTATCAGCTGTTTGGAATCTCATTCTGACAGCACCCATTCACTGCAGAGGATCCATTAGTGAGCAAGTGTTGTACATAAGGCTACATTTCTCCAAATCTGATCATATGAAAAAAACACTCATCTACATCTTGGATGGCCTGCGGAACTATTTTTTAAAGGTAAGATCATTATTATTATATATACAGTGTGTAATGATGGTGTTATTGCTGTAGTGGTTGTGTTTTAACTACGTCTAAGTTACAGTACAAAAACTGCATGTCAAATATTGCCCCAAGATTAAGTTATTATTATTATTATTATTATTATTATTACTTTTTTTAATTTTATTTATTGATCATTCACAATAACATTTATATTTAAAATCACATGTATCATAAAAATGCAGAATTTAAATTACAGGTTATATTACACCACGTAGAAAAACCAATGAACAAATGTGCTTAATTCATCATGTACTGTTTATATCGTTTATTACCACAAGAACTGAGAGCGGCACACATCTCTCTCTCGGTTTCTCTTCATTAAAATCTTGCCTGTATGAAACATGGCTTTCGAAGTAGAAGTCCAGATTTGGGATCATTAACATGTATGAACATTTTTTTTACTAGGGGTTAAGGAGATTTGTCTTGTAAATGACTGACTGACTGATTAGTCAACCAGAAATCATTCACTGTCAGTAAGAGCTGGTTGTAGTAAATGAGCAGCTAAGGGAAAAATTGGAATCCAGTGGTGGGGGGAGGGTTCTCGGGAGAAATTGTGGTCCAGGGGCCATTTGCTTACGATTAATCGCACAATGTCGTGAGGCGCGTTTAGTCAATGAAGCCGGTACTTTGATTAGTAGTAAAGCTCCATCACGTGCGTTCAGCTGGAGCGGCAAGTAATACACAGAGCCGTAAAGCACTGACAAACTATGCCAAAATCGCGCTCAAAATTCGATTCGATTTTGCGCGCGATTTGGCGTAGCTTGTGCGATTAATCGTTGCAGCCCTACGCAATACCATAGTGCAGTCAGTGTTACAGTAAAAATAATCCATTATATTAAATGATTCTGACTGTATCATTTCACACAGTGTTTCTCCTGTTTGTCAGCGCTGTTTCATCTGTTTAAATCACCATGTCATTGTGTTCTTCACCGAATTCAAGTTGAAACTGTTTGGTCACCAGCATTTCTTCAAAATATCATTTTTTGTGTTAAACAGAAGAAAGAAGTGAACAGAGGTTTGGAACAACATGAGGGTGAGTAAATGATGACAATTTTCATCTTGGGGCAGACTATTCCTTTAACCCTTTCACTGGTGAGTTTTAAATATTCTATGGCTGCATCCGAAAGCCTAGTCAGCTGACTTGCTGCCTCCCTGCCTTATGAGGCAGTGACTTTGAAAGGAAAGGAAAGGACGTGACGTGTGGCCAAGTATGGTGACCCATACTTGGAATTTGTGCTCTGCATTTAACCCATCCAAGTGCATACACACATTAGTGAGAAGTGATCAAACAGGCACACACACACCATGAACACACACCCAGAGCAGTGGGCAGCCATATTGCTATCGCTGTGGTGCCCGGGGAGCAGTTGGGGGATCGGTGCCTTGCTCAAGAGACTCACCTCAGTCGTGGTATTGAGGGTGGAGAGAGTGCTGGTTATTCACTCCCACCACCTTCAATCCCTGCCAGACCTGGGACTCAAACCCACAACCTTTTGGTTACAAGCCCAACTCCCTAATCATTTGGCCAAGGCTGCAAAGACAACGCTAGAAACAGTTTCAGACATACTTCAGAGGCAGCATAACGTGCAGTCGTTGCTAGGTTACCTGATGATTAAGTTGTACATTTTTTTTAAAAAAAAAAAAAACTTAAACAGTTATGAATAAATAATTTAATAATACATAAAAACCGGCCATTGTCATTGGAGTTTTGTGCGTCAGGTAAGACGTTAGAGAATGGCATTTTTTTTTTTTTTTTGCTTAAAAAATAAAAGCACTGTTGCAAGTTTTATTGCAGAACTGGTCATTGTTATTCATGGCTGTTTCGTTATTATTGGTAGTATATTGTAAATATTATTCTTATTTACTACTCATTTAATTGATTTTTGTAATTATTTATTATGCATTTTACACTATTACAGTTCATAAAGTATATCATGGTCAAGATATCTATTATATAAAGTAACAAGTTTAATTTCACCAGAATATCTTTATTTATATAGCCTATATGATGCACACGCACAGGATTGTGGGAAATCGAAGGCAGCGAAGGATACATGTATGCTGCCTTCAAAACTGGATCAGAAGAAGGTACCTCCGGAGACTGGAAGGAAAGCAGAATTTGAATTCGGACGTGCCTCGATGCCTTCCTGCCTTGGAGTGCTGCCTCCGAAGGCAGCATTTTAGAGCTTTCGGACGCATCTGACCCCCAAGAGTGAGTTTTTTTTAGGCGACCGTTATTTTAGAACGTTCCCTTTATTTTTTCCATGGCGACGCGTCACGATTAACACGTGACCGCAGCCACAATAGCGCTGTAGACCTGACAGACCTGTCGCTTTTACTTCGTTTTTCCTTTTTTTATTCAAAATGTTCACACACTTGCTGACCAATGGTTCAACTATCTGACATTCCGATTCACGAATACGTGTAAGTGAGTGTATTTTGCCGTTTTAAAACTTTTAAAAAACATCTGGATCGTGATCTGAAACGAGAGATGGGCGCCGCCATGTTTTTTTCGCGCTGCCGTTCAGAGAGTCCTGTCAGCCGGACAGCACGTAAATTCACCAGTTTCTCTCGAAGCACATGCAAGTAAGTGTCTGGTGAACTGAGAAAGTACTGGAGTGAATTATATCGTTACTTACACTGTGTGTATCTTATATGAATCAAACACCTCGGCAAATTATACTTGAATGGATTGTTATTGCTGCTTCCATAGACATCGGTGTGTATTTTACAAACTCTAAATGTATTTTTTACTAGTACTTATGTGTATTTAAATTCCTGAAACCTAAAACAGACGTTATGTGGTTGAAAACACTGCATAATTGTGATTATATGACAAGCGCAGCGCGCGTCTCTCTCTCTGGCTCAGCGTCAGCCAACGCGCGAAAACACAGTTTGAATTTGGCAGTTGCGTGACGTCACCGAACGTTCTAAATCCCATATGTGGGACCGTACCGCTCAAAGGGTTTAAGGGATTGTTTACTCAAAAATGCAAATTCTCTCATAACTTACCCTTCATGTCATCCCAAATGTACATGGTTTTCATTCTTCTTTTTCCCTTCAATGTTTACTTAATATTACAGCGTACTGCAAGATGTTCTTACCTCTGAATAAACAGCAAAGTAGTGGCCTTTTTTTGCTGTGAATTAAATCTCCTAAAAAAATATTTAAAAAAGTAATAATTAATTATTTTGTGTTCATGCTTTTTATAGTGATATTTACAACCCTACCAAAAAAAAACAAACATTTCACATTTGATTATGGTGTCAGCAAAAATACGTAGACGTTGGACCCTTTCTCATTAGTTAAAAGGGATAGTTCATCCAAATTCATCCCTTTAATTACCCTTGTTATTAAAACTTTTTTGAGAAGATGCTAGGTAGAAAGTTATAATTGAATTTAGTAGCTGTTGCTGCCAGTAATTTAACCATTTTCTTACCAATTATGTTTTTACAGTGCATACAAAAATGGGCAAAATATATTAATAGTATGTAAATATATTTTAAAATATATTTTAACAAATATATTTTTTGGCCATTTTTGTATATTTTGAAATATATTTAAAAATATATTTTTTTGCTGTATGGGATGTATTAATATAATGCATGTATTTACCACTACCCACCTACCCCCCCACCACCACACCGGGCCCACCTCGAATATCACTTGGCCCACCCTTCATCTCATTTCTGGAGCCGGGCCTGGTGTGCAGTGAAGTAACCAGCACATGATCAGTAGTGAAATGTTCTGTATGAGTCAGGTGGAACTTTTAAAAAAGACTGTGTGGGACTGTCTGTGAGTTTAGTACACTCCCACATGTTTGTCACTCTGAGTTTCGTCTCCCACCAGACCATCAGAGTATATTAACCTTAAGTCTAACAGTCCCATAACAACCTGTCAGGATAGGACTCTGAATATCTGGATTGAGCCTAGATCTGGAACACAAAAGGTAATTTCTTGTTATAGAAAAATGTTAGCTGTTTAACCATCTGAAAGTTAAAGAAGTTCTGAAATAGTCAGGGTGGTTTTCTGGAATAAGGAAGTTTTGTGCTTTTATTTTTTACTTTGACCGTAAATGGAAAACATCACATTCAAGACATGAAATTGTATTAAAGACTCCATGACCTCAGGAATATACACATTATTGAGAGAAGTATTTTACTTGAGGACCAGAATCGAGAATACAGTGTTTTTCCAGAAGAGACTAAAGGAAGTGTCAATCTAACGCACATGTAAGTACATTTATTCATTTAATTTACTATAGTTCATTTCACTTTTTGGATCAGGCTACACAAATAACACTAAGCTTTTGTATGTATGTATGTGTATGTATGTATGTATTTAATAAAATAAGGTCTAGACGTAACAGATAGATCATTGGACATTCTTATACAAATGAGTAAATTTGAAAAAATATATATATATATATATATATATATATATATACACACTTCAAAAGTTTGGGGTCAGTACATTTTTATTGTTTCTTTTTTTTTTTTTTTTTAAGAAATTAATACTTTTATTCACCAAGGATGTATTAAGTTAATAATTAAAAGTTTATTAAAAGTTAATAATAAATAATTTACATTGTTATAAAATATTTATATTTTGAATAAACACTGTACTTTTTAAACTTGTTATTCATGAAAGAATCCTGAAAAAAAAAAATCACAGGTTCCAAAAAATATTTGGCAGCACAACTGTTGATATTATCCAACATTGATCATTCTAATAATAAATCCACATATTAGAATGATTTCTGAAGGATCATGTGACACTTAAGACTGGAGTAACAGCTGATAAAAATTCAGCTTTTCATCACAGGAATAAATTCTATTTTAAAGTATGTTAATATACAAAACATTATTTTATATTGTAAAAACATTTTGCAATATTACTGTTTTTTTTTCTATATTTTTAATCAAATAAATGCAGCCTTGATGAGCATAAAAGACTTCTTTAAAGACTATTACAAGTCTTACTGACCCCAAACTTTTGAACTGTAGCGTATATATATATATAGATAGATAGATAGATAGATAGATAGATAGATGTATATATAATATCTGGCACATTTCTGAGCAGCCTATTTTTATTACGTTCCAAAACGTATTTATTTATTTGTTTGTTTGTTTGTTTACGTCGCTTACGTCGCTTGGAGCACTTGTATAGGAACGCAGCCCCTCCGAGAGCTCGTTTCTAGTGCAGCTGATCAGAAAAACGTTGCTTAAGACAGGAAAAACAAACAAAAACAATACAAGTACAGAGGAGTGACAAACCGAGGCAGCCATGTACTGCACCATCTTGATCAGAGAAGGTCAGATCACGTGACAGCATGTGAAAGTCAACTGGTAAATTTCAAATATTTGGTGCGCATGTGTGATTGTGTTAGTGTGTACGTCACTTACGTCTGTAGTAAGAGAACACGCGGCTTATTGAAGCATACTACGATACTTTCTTTTTCAAAAATAGTATTTCACCCTAATTTCAGAAGTATTTATATGCAAAATATATTAATAATATTTTCCAGGATGTCTATCAGGTACGTTTGATGAATTCAGATTGTAACACTATTTGGATGAACTTCCTGATGAAGGCCTGATATGCATTTGTATTGATCGAATTGTGTTACCGAATGGTTTACTTAAACTAGAAGGAGATCTTTAAGCATCATTAATACATTTAACTTGAATTGGTTAATGAATGATTATTTTGACAATTTATTTGAATAGGATTGTTAAATCGTCTATGATTTCAGATTGAATGATTCAGTTTCTGTCTCTCCGTCTTTCCACGTGTGTGTGTTAGAATAGTTGCTACACACATAAAACTGTTATATCCAACATAACTGACAGATCACTGTTATGACAAAGCATGAGATCATTTAACCACAAGGGCATCTTATCTTATCTTTGTGGGAATCAAACTTTGACTTTGTAATGGACATTTTTCACATTTCCGGGTAGCTCAGCAGCGGAAGTCCATATATATATATATATATATATTGCATTCCCATTTGCTAAAATAGCAAAAGAAAAACACCATTATAGTGTTTTGAGGACTTTCAAAAAAAAAAGGAAAAGGTAAAATATTGAGAGAGACGAGTCAGTCAGAGGAGAGAACAATATCAAATTTACCATCTCTCCTATAGATGCTGCATTAGAAACTTTTTTTTTTCTTCTTTTTTTTTGTAATTTGATGCAAAGGTGATATAATTCAAATGATAGTGTTATAAATGCACATACACATTTTAAAAAAAGTCTAAATACAAAAAAAACTTTCAAGGATTTATGATGCTGAAGTCTTACAGGTAGTTTTTCCTTCTGTTTCTGCAGTGGCTGTGTCATCTTTGTGTTTGCAGTGCTGATAAACAAAGGTGAGCATGTAAAAAACACATCTGAGAGATAAATTCATGCTGTATGGATAAATTCCAGGTTCTGTATTTACAGTTAAAGTTTCTGTCATTTTAGTGTGTTTGCAGGACACAGCAAAGGGTGTTATCGGTGATTCTGTTGTCCTGCCGTGTTCTTCAGCTCAACATGATCTTAAACGTCAAGACATTAACGTGCACTGGAGAGACAAAAGTGACAAAACTGTGTTTAGTATAATTAAGGGTGAATGTTCAGTAGCAGGACAAGACCCACAGTACCAGAACAGAGCTGAAACTTTCCCATCTGAGCATCTGACAGGAAACTACTCCATCAAACTCAACAATCTCACTCACGCTGATGCAGGAAAATACAGCTGCTACATCACACACTCATCTGAACTTAAGACTGCACAGCTGACCATCAACGGTTTGTAAAATTGGTTGATTAATGTATGGTGATTTTTATTAAAGTTTTTGTATGATCTAAATACAATAAGTGTTTGACCAACTCTGTTTTGTGTTTATCACAGTGCATAATGTTGTTTGTTGTTTACTGTTTTGTTGCAGAAAAAGCAAACAATGCATATGCCGGAGCAGTTCCTGTGGGGACGTCATCGTGCTGGTTCTACATTGTATTATCTGTATTATTTACAATGTTTATAGCCTGATTCATTAAATTTCTCTGGAATTCAAGCTACCTTGT
Organism: Labeo catla; assembly: GCA_012976165.1. Lineage (NCBI taxonomy): Eukaryota > Metazoa > Chordata > Actinopteri > Cypriniformes > Cyprinidae > Labeo > Labeo catla. Next base: position 67,407 of record VONZ01001542.1, read on the forward strand.
GCTCTCCAGTCATGACTGAAGAACAAAAAACATTACATTTATTTGGTTTTCTTTGTGCTATTAAATGTTTATGTCAAAACTACTCATGATTTACCAAATCAGATTCATTACACATCTTTTTTTTTTTATTTTCTTTGTATATACAGATAAAACATGGTGCTCAGGGTCATCAGCTCTGCAGACTCATGTTGTAAGAACACAATTTATTATAACACTAACCACATGTCACAAAATGAATACATGGTGTCTTTCTTCTTCTTCTTCTTCTTCTTCTTCTTCGTCTACTACTCTTCTTAATCACATGCACTATTCCAGCGAGCACAAAAGACTGTAAACTTACATTAAAGGAGAAGTCCACTTCCAGAACAAAAATTTACAGATAATGTACTCACCCCCTTGTCATCCAAGATGTTCATGTCTTTCTTTATTCAGTCGTAAATAATTTTTGTTTTTTGAGGAAAACATTTAAGCATTTTTCTTCATATAGTGGACTTCTATGGTGCCCCGAGTTTAAACTTCCAAAATGCAGTTTAAATGTGGCTTCAAACGATCCTACATGCAGTTGTAAACAATCCCAGACAAGGAAGAAGGGTCTTAACTAGTGAAACGATGTCAAACACTTGTCTTGCTCTGCCTGAAATCAGTTTTTTTTCCGGCTCATGACAGTTAGGGTATGTTGAAAAACTCCCATCTCATGTTCTCCCTCAACTTCAAAATCATCCTATATCACTGTTTTACCTCTTTTGTTAGGGGTGTTTGATCTTCTTTACTTCTTTGCTACTTCTGCAGCGATGTAGGATGATTTTGAAATAATTTTTGAAGTTGAAGGAGAAAATACGATTGGAGTTTTTCGACATACCCTAACTGTCTTGAGCCAGAATACACAGAGTTCAGGGAGAGCAAGACAAGATGAGCGTTTGAGATTAAAAGTATTTAAATTGTATATATATATATATTTTTTTTTATGAAAATAACCAATCGTTTCACTAGATAAGACCTTTTACAACCGCATTTGGGATCGTTTGAATTCACATTTAAACTGCATTTTGGAATTTCAAAATTGGGGCACCATATCAGTCCATTATATGGAGATTTTTTTTAAAAATGTTTTCCTCAAAAAGCATAATATATTTACGACTGAAGAAACACGTAACATGCTAAATGTAGCTCAATTTTTCCTTATATGACAAGTCTGTCTGTGATCATGGGCATCATTGCTTGTATAAAACAAGGACTACAGCAATAAATATTATGTATATAGCAGTCAAAACACCCTTTTCTACCACAACTTCACTTTAATCTCTCTATCATTCTTTCATATCAAATAATTTAAAAATAGCATCATTGTGTGCAAGACTAAATTTCGAGAGACTATTCTGAGAGGCAATTCTAATTCTAAAATTCTAAAATCTGAACTGCAACAAGAAAGGTTTTCAGACTTTATTTACTAAAACTGATAAAGAACACTGAATTTGTTATGCCTGTTTGTAGGGCTGCACAATTTGGCAAGGCAAGGCAAATTTATATAGCACATTTCATACACAATAATAATTCAAAGTGCTGTTTTTTTAATCAATATGACTAATTCTGATTATTGTTATTACTAAATAAAAACAATCATTATAATTATTGCCAAACAAAACAATGACTATTGTTAATGATTATCAATATGCACAAACTGCACTATGACTTGTTAACATGCAGGAGGCCTAACTACAAATGTTAAATGTTTAAAGGGGTCATCGGATGCCCATTTTCCACAAGTTGATATGATTCTTTAGGGTCTTAATGAAAAGTCTATATTATACTTTGATTAAAAATTCTCAATGGTTTTGTAAAACAACACCCTTTTTACCTTGCCAAAATGAGCTCTGCAAAAATCATCTCATTCTAAGGGTTCGTTCCTTTAAATGTAAATGAGCTCTGCTCGCCCCGCCCCTCTCTACTCTCTGTGGAAAGACGGTCTTGTTTACACTAGCCACATTTAGCCGCTAAATTTCCTAACTACCACGTTATAAGGAAAGGTGATCGCAAAGATTCATAAAAAAAACGCTTATACTCACTTCTGCTGTAAGTGAAGCTGGATCTATAACCAGCTATAACTTACTTGGGTAATGTTATATGTGGGCAAAATTTTATTTGGAAGTGTAAAACACCTAAATACAATTTTCTAAAGAAAAAAATCCAAACTTCAGGAGATTTTATTTGAGTATACAGTAAAAAAAAAAAAAAACCCACCCAATTGTTGCTAGCGTTTTTCTTAAAATTATGGACTTTAAATAAGCTAGGCATAGACTTCAAGTTCTCCTAATTATAATGATATATGGCACTTGATGCTGACTGCTAGAATAGGTCTGAAGAAAACTAAGAAAAGTACAGGTGCGTCAGGTGCCCCAAAAATGTTCTAGGTCTTTAAGGGTTAAAAAATCTTTGACAAAAAAAAATCTTAATTGTTTTGTCAGATAATCTTATGTTTTTATTGAGGGAGAGGAAAAAATCTCCTCTACACTGGAGAAAAAAATGCCGAATTATTCCTGTTTTTACCCAAAATATGGTGTTGTGAGCATTAGTGAGAGCACGCATGTAATATAATGTTTCATTCATACAGGAAATCCCTAATGCTTTTGCGTAGCTGAATAAAACTCAGAGACGTTTTAACTCAATGGTTCCCAAACTTTTTATACCAAGTACCACCTCAGAAAATATTTGTCTCTCCAAGTGCCACCATAATGACCAACATTAATATACAGTAGCGTAGTAGGCCTAACTATTCCGCTACACCTCAGCACAGTTAAAAAACAAGGCAGTTTTATTCCTAATAAGAATATATGTTTTTGTTGTCAGCCACTTTAATATTGTAAATGCACAGTTTGAACATTATCACTGCACTGTGCTTACGAACAGGTTAATAAAAAACTTACATAATGATAATGTGTTGTACCTAAGTTAAATAAAAACTGTTCTGTACTTAAATGTAAATAAATAAATAATAACAATAATAAAAACTTGACTCAAATAAAGATTAAATGAAAATGTATTCCCCTGGTTTCACAGACAAGGCTCAAGCCTAGTCCCAGATTAAAATGCAATTCTGAGCTGTTTCAACTGAAAGAAACTTGCACTGATTGATCTTGAAATACTGTAGCTGCCTTGTTTCTTCTCAAGATGCAAACCAGTAATGTCTTTTATAAGGCATGTTTATAAAAAAATACTTTAATGTCCTAATTGAACTATGGTCTAATCCTGGCTTAATCTAAGGCCTGTCTGTGAAACCAGTCCATTGTGTATTAATATTAATTTATGTTTCATTTAGTGATTCCACTGCGTACCACTAGAGGGAGCCTGAGTACTACTAGTGATACTCATACCACACTTTGAGAACCACTGGTTTAATTGATGAAACATGGAGACATATCTGTACAATTGGGACTAAATGGTTTATCTCCGTTGTTCAAGCCCTATCGGGTATTTTTATACGAATTAACTATAGATGCAATGCAATGCTAATCATCAGCCTTAATCACTTTATAAAATAATGATTTTGCCTCATTCTGTGAAACCACGTTAAATTCTAGTTTAGAAATGCTAGAACGCTGCTTAGAAATGTTACTTTATAAACGTGTTAACTTGTTGTTTGCGTTCAATAGGTGGTATTTTATTCGATTATAACATATAAATATAATAGCCTTTTCTGTAGTCGAAAAGCTGCAAATTTTTGCTGCACTTTGTGTTACATTGTGGCTTTTTTATTGAATTTTCTTTTTCATTTTCGTATGATTAAACAGTACGATCATTTAGCCTACATGTCGACTGCGAGTACTTGAATATATTCACCAACAGAAAACAACGTTTATATGTCATACTTTCAGAATTATTCTGCTAGTGAACACTGTAACACGAAGCTGGGCTGGTGCATCACCCTATATAGTCAGAAGGTGCGTGCGGCTTGAAGTTGCCCTTCGCACATGATCGGTGTATGACACTAAAGTACAGCAAGAGTGATTTGAAAGCATGCAGAGCTGTCTGCGCACTATAGCTCTTGCGGTACATTGATTTTTAAACACGGATCTCTCTGCACAGCGCCGCTTCAAGCCGAACGCACCTAAAAATCCAATTGATAACCTCGCAGCTGCGGGGCCCTAGGCGACCCTCCCCTTAAGGCGCCTGTTGGACGGGCCGGCACTGCTTGCAGGGACAGTATGCATGTAAATAATATTTCAAATGCATTCATTAGGCCTATTTGTAGTTTGCCAGGCACCCAATAATAGCAATAAGCTTTGTGCTTTTGGTACTTTTAATATAAAACAAAGTCTCAGCTTTCAAAATCTGTCAGTTTTATATCAAAATACAAACAATGTGTCTTGCAATAATGTGTTTTTCTTGCTCTTTAATGTGGTGGGACAGATCGCTGTATTCAAATCATCTTTTTGATTACAACGAGACATTCATTTCATTATACCGTTTTCTTTGTGAAAATTCTACCACCTACTCTGCAAAAACGTGTTGCGTCCAACCTTTTATTCCTCACATGTATTTAATTAAAAACAACAATAAATTGTTCTAAAGGTTGAAGTGGACTCAACTCAACAAAATAAGTTATATTGTTGTCTTTTTTGAGGTATATACAGTAAGTGCCTATTCACAAGCTGTTTTATTTATGGTATAATACAGTAAATGATTGGAAATAATATTTAATGTCTTCCATTCATTATTTGCAGCACACCAGCCACCCAGTAATAATTTTCGCAAATCGCAATAATTTTATATTTTTATATATTTATATTTTTATTTTAATAAATTATTTTCTTTTACCACAAAATACAAATTATAAATATATTTTTCCTCTTTATTTCAAGTTTATAACACAATATAAAAGTGAAGGAACATCAGAAGGAATGAAAAAAAAACAGTATATCTTATTTGCATGTGCATTAGGCTAGAATGTACTCTAAAAATATTATAACTTTAATCTCGTAATTTCTACAAATTAATTCTTGTAATTTTGACTTCATTCTCAAAACATTTAGATTTATTCTCATAATTTTGACGTTATTGTCGAAATATTTAAACTTTATTCTTGTAATTTCGACTTTATTCTCAAAATTTTATGATTTTAATATCGTAAAATATAGTTTTTTAGGTTTTTTTTATGGTAATAAAATGCCATTGTAGTTTTTAGATCAATACTTTTTTTTTCTTCTTCTTCTTTTTTTTAACATAGTCTTAATCATAACCCTACACCTAACCTAAACCATAACCCAGCCCTGATATCAGAAGACAGTTATTGGTTGACAAGAATTATGTACATTCCCTAACATTAACCCCAGCCTAACACTAACATTAGCCACAATGGTTAATAAAGATTTTGTTCCAGGATGTTGATTCAGGAAACATATCCTACTTGGCAAAATCATGTTCACTTCTAAGGACACATTCTTCAGGGAAAGTCACAGATATGCTCTTTGCCAACTTGTATGTCAAACATACAGTACTTTGTGTCTAAAGTAACATTAGTGGTGGCAAGATGAAGCCTCATGAAGCATTGAAGCTTTTCAGCCAAGTGGATAACAGAAGGGTTCATTTCTCGAGGCTCCATTTGCTCAAAATACCACCTGGTGGCCAAAGAGTGTAAAACAAGCAGATACATTACAGATGACCTGATGTGATCTGTGATAACACTGCGCTAATTACGGCTTACAAATAACGGTGAAGGAAAAAAATCAATTCCCACATATACTATCAATTTATATGAATATAATGTGTTTTTTCCGCTGGTATATAATGATTATATGATAGATTATATACATAATATGACACAACTGTGTTATAACCCAGCAAACACAGAACGTTCCCCTAACGTTCCCCTATGGTTCCCGTTTGGTTATTTTTTTGGGAACCAAATGAGAACGTTCTAGGAACGTTCCCTGTAGGTTCTCTTTTTAATAACCTACAGGGAACGTTCCCAGAACGTTCCCTGCAGGTTATTTTTTGGTTTAATATTATAACCTAAAAAGAACCTTCCCAGAACGTTCCCTGCAGGTAATTTTTAGGTTTTATTTTTATAACCTACAGAGAACGTTCCCGGAACGTTCCCTGTAGGTTATTTTTAGATTGCATTTTTACAACCTGCAGGGAACGTTCTGGGAACGTTCCCTGTAGGTTGTAAAAATTAAATTTTTTGGTTTAATTTTATAACCTAAAAACAACCTTCCCAGAACGTTCCCTGCAGGTAATTTTTAGGTTTTATTTTTATAACCTACAGAGAACGTTCCCGGAACGTTCCCTGTAGGTTATTTTTAGATTGCATTTTTACAACCTACAGGGAACGTTCCCAGAACGTTCCCTGCAGGTTATTTTTAGTTGTCATATCCGTGTAATTTAATGAAAACTTGGCAGATCTTTCTGATCATTCTAATGCTAAAATGTATTCTTTTTCATCATAAACAAACTATTTTTTGCAGAATTTCATGTCTGAAATAAGCGTTTAATAAAGTGTAGACATCAAAGTGGTCAAATCGCATTATAATTATAGTATAATTCCAATTAAGCCAAGGTTAAGCGTAGTCAGAAAATCATATCATTAACACTGGGTTTGTTTGTATATTTCTTTTCTGCGCGCCTCTGATATGCACGCGCTTCTCCAGCACGCGCTCAATCCTGCCTTCCACAGAAAGCCGCGCACTCGCGTAATTTAAAAATTAACGGTCATTTCGTTTTACTGACTGACTAACATTCGTTGATTGATCGCTTTAATGAATAATTACTTATAATTAATATATATACGAGAGTAAATATTGTGATTTCAGGGAAATTTGACACGTCCAATTGAAGAGAACATGATGTTAACGGAGAAGTTTTTGTGTACTGACCAAAAGAGAGAAGCACATCGTCGTTAATTCAGTGGTAAGAAACGAATGTAATATTATTCTAAGTAAAGTCAAATAAATGTTATTCGTTTTCAATGTCTGTAAAAATAAAATTCACATTTTTAAAATCCAATATTTTGTTGAAGTCAGTGTTATTTGGTGCTTTAATAAACAAAATCTGGGTTATGGTACTTCTAATCTTATATATTAACGAATAAAACAAATCTAAGATATTAAAGGATAATTTAATGTCATTTTATGGTGGCTAAATGTGCTCTAAATATCTGTAAGGATTAAACAATAGTTTAAAACAAGACATGGTTTGTAGTAGTGATTATTGAGGTCCACATCCGTCCGTCTTCCATGCTGCTTACTACGGGACGCGGGAGTGCTGACATACGGCAGCGGTATCGGAGTGAAGAGGTTAGGAGAACGTTCTGGGAACCTTCAGAGAACTTTCAAGGAACCTTCTAGGAACATAAATAGAACGTTCCCTATTGGTTAGCCAGGAAAGTTTTCTTAACGTAAATAGAACGTTCCCTGTAGGTTAGGGGAACGTTCTGGAAACCTACAGGGAACGTTCCCGGAAGGTTCTCAGAACGTTCCCCTAACCTACAGGGAACGTTCTATTTACGTTAAGAAAACTTTCCTGGCTAACCAATAGGGAACGTTCTCGGTAACGTTCTGGGAACCAAAACCTAACGTTCCCAGAACGTTCTGGGAACCAAAAATTGTTAGCTGGGAAACATATTGGCTTGAAATGAATGGGGCTATCAAATGTGCGTAAGTCAAGTCTTTACTCATAATAGGCAGGAGGGGCAATATTATTAGTCTAAAACTGGAAAGTGGCTGGTTTTAAGCAAGCGGCAAACCCCCGGTCTCTCTATTGAAGCCAACACGGAAGTAACTAAAACTGCAATTCATCGACTGGCCGCTAGAGGCTGGCTCCAAAAGAGAGTCATTCCCATAGACCTCCCATGTTAAAATGTCCAACTTTACAGAAAAAAAAGTTTACAGCTTTAAAGATTTTTATTTTTCCAGAAAAAAATAATTATAGGTAGGAAATCTGTTTCCATGTTTCATGGAAATCTGGCATTTAGATGTTTTAATGAAAATGATCTCAAACTTGATTTTTACCGCTATTTTGAATTGTACTTTGTTTGCAAAAAGTGAGATGTTACGCCAAGGCAGTAACATTAAATCACATTATATGCAATCACCATTTACAGAATTATTATAGTAACATCTGTATAAAATCTAGTGATCATTGGTTATCTCATAGGCTATAATGTGATTCGATTTTTTTTCTGACCGTAACAACCAGACAAAAAGTTAAACGTGAGTGGATACCGTTTTGCAGCCAATTTATTTGTTCCCTAACATTAAAGGATGCAAGACATACTTAACAAATTGTTTTACATCGAAGTGAATGAAAATAGCCTAACCTATAAGAACGACTTGTGGATTGATGTGAACGCCATCAAGTAGGAATAATGCTCAGAATGATTGTGAATTAAACATCTCCAATGACGTTCATTGCCATGAATTTTAAGGAGTTACAAGAAAAGGTAGGAAAGGGATTTAATTGCTAACTCTTACTGATTTTATGTGTAATACATGCTACGCTGACACAGCATTCGAGTCCTCACACGTGCAGAAGTAGCTGGCACAGAGTGAATAATCTGCATTATAAAAAGGAAAAAAAAAAATTAAAAAAATCTCATTTGTTTGTCTAATGAAGTGCAGACAGATGTATGAAAGTACACAAGTTAGGCTTCACTGCAATTTAAACGGGGCAGATACTCCAGGGCGGCACAATAAACGGCTAAACAAATGCAGAGTTACATAACTCAATTTGAGTGTTCCAAAACAAAAAGTCAAAGAGCGGTAACTAATGTTATACTGTGTTCTGCCTTGGTTTCTCCTTGGCTTTTCTCACGGCAGCACTACTGTCGCGTTAGGCGGGCGTGGTTTTAGCAACCAGAGCTTCACCCACGTCCCGCCTTTTTGCCCATTTTCGATTATCCGGTCGGCTCCGCCCACATTAGGCTTCAAAAATGCTCTTCAGAAACCTACGAGTGACGTCACGGACACTACGTCCATGTTTTTTACAGTCTATGGTTTTAACTCGGCAGAGGACTGTGAATTTGCGAGATTCGAACCGCTTTCTGAACCATTTAGGCGGAGTCAAGGCTTCGGATGCCATTGCTCTAAAGCCATCCAAGCCTCGATACGCGCTTCACCAAAAGCTTCCAGGATTTCTCGACACACGATCCGAAGCATCGGCACAGAATGTAACATCACTACTAAACATCCCTAAAACAAGGTAAATTCAACTGAGAAGCAAAACTTTTTAAGATATTAAGCCTTGTTTTCAGAGAATATACTACTTGAATTAAGTCATCAGTAAATTTAAATTGTTCTTAAGCATAAATAACAAAATAACGTGATAAAAATACACTGAATTTTGTCATTTACTGTGGTACCAATTACAAACCTCCTTTCTACTACTGCTCTATTACGGCGAGGAGTGTGTTGGTCTCTCTGTTGTGTGGCGCCCTCTACTGGATAAAGGCCTGAACCAAATCTTTAAGATTTACAGTGATTCTAAAAAGTATTTGGACACTTAAGCCACATTAAGGCACTTTTTTGACATTCATCTTAAAGAAAGAGGTTCTGTAATTTCACTTAAGTGAAATTATGTCCTTTTGTTTCCCAGTAATAGCATCATTTAGTCTAACCTATACAAACACATAAAGAAAAAATGCCAAGACACCAGAAAATAAGCCCAACAAGACTGTAGCCTCTTCTCATTTCTCTACTTTAATACTCAAGCATTAGCACTACTGGTGAAATCAGACTTTGTCTCTTAGATGGTCATCCTCTTCTTTCTTCTCTTCATCTTGATTTTTCTGATTCTGCTGGTTCTTTCGCATGGACTCCATCCTTGAACCTTCAAAGAGCCGTGCCATGAAGGCCAGGCCTTCACGTTTAATGTATGACTTTCCAGCGAAGGTATAGAGAACAGGGTTTATGCAGCTACTGACGAAGGTGATAGTGGAGCTGAAGCCTCGGAATGAAAGCCAGATTTGATTTAATCTGTGAGAAAGAGGATAAATTAGTTGCTTTTAAGATATTAAATAAGTTACTTTATACACACAATGAAAGAACTCAGGATAATTTCTGTGTGTGTATGTGATCAGTTCACCTGGCTTTTGCACGGGAATCGTCTGGGAGAAAAATCACAGCAATCTGTGCAGAAAAGTCAACCAAACAAGCTCTCAGATATGAAGATCACATTTTAAAGGTGAATATTCATGCATAAAAACACTTTGAAAAATAAAAATATTATAAATATTTGTAAAATGTTATAATTAAAATATTTAGTTTGTTAAGGGGATAGTTCATCCAAAGAAGTCACTGTTTCTTTTTGTACAAGAAAGCATTCTTGTAGCTTTGTAACATTACAGTTGAACCACTGATGTCACATGAACTATTTTAACAATGTCCTTACTACCTTTCTGGGCCTTGAAAGTGTCAGTTGCGTTGCTATACAGGGTCAGAAAGCTTTCGGATTTAGTAAAAAGTATCTTAATCTTTGTTCCAAAGATGAACAAAGTTCTTACGGGTTTGGAACGACTTGGGGGTGTGTAATTAATAACAGAAGTTTCAGAAAAAAAATTATGTTTTCCCACTAGGTTATCCAAGTTGAGGTGAGTCACACACCTCCACCATATTCATGGTATGGAAAGGAAGCCAGATCAGGCCGAAGGTGATGACAATCACCAGGATGAGTTTCTCACTTCGGATGTGCCTACGAAACCGTGTCTTGCGAATTCTGCGCAGGATGCACACGTAACTGCTTATGATCAGCCCATACGGAATTAAGAAACCCAGCAGAATTTCCAAACAGTGGTGCAGCATCACCTAAAACAGAGTGAGGTCATATATGACAGCATGAGAATAACCACTAAACCATCATTTCATGAGTTTGCCTGCCCATCCAGTCCTGATAGTTAATGGTAAATGAAGTTGGTTGCAGTCCTCAACAGAGACTTGAACCCGAGGCTCGACTTGAGCTCCGAGTTCATCCCCTCCATTGCTGTACTGCATAGAGGGAGAATAACAGAAATAGAGGAGGAGGTGGGGAGGTGGAGGGATGACGTAATGACCCCTAATAGCACAGGTACATCTCAGAGATGTCTATTTGACATCTGCATTTACATCTGCAAGACGTATGTTTTAGATTGTTTACTCATCTGCAATATGTCTATAGGACGTTTCCTATCAGATGTCAAGTAGACGTCTATTAGATGTCTTTAAGATGTTTATGATTTAGTACGTATGTAAAACTGACATCTTACAGATGTCTGTCAGATGTTTGTACACAGCAGATGCTTCCAGAACTTTAACAGACATCTTGCAGACGTACGTATGCTATCTGGGACTGCTGCTTATTTAAGCTCATAATGATGATTGACCAACATTGGAAATACGTGCCTTTATATACATTTCTGCAAAAAAAAAAAACATACCTATATGTATGGATCACTGCAGTTTCCAGTTAAAATGAACACTAGAGGCAGTAAAACTCAGATAACTTTTATTCTTTTTCACACAAAGTTTTGATTAACCTAATTTTCACACAATAACTTGCAGAATATTAAATTATGGCTTCAAAACAATCCGGCGCGATTTCAAAACTGATACTTTTGAATGTTGTCATCACTTATACAGCTTCATATGCGTGAGTTTTCTAATTCAGTAGGTTTGCTCGGTAGCACACCCGATACTGTGTTACACTTGAGTAATGAAAGAGCTCCGGTACAAACCCTGTGAAACTACGGTTTGACAAAACAGCGCAAATCTGCATAAGGAAGTTAAAATAGCACAGCTGCATCAACAAATGCATTTTTGTATCACTTTTGCATTTGTTAACACCATCGGCTAGGTTTAGGGTTGGGTTTGGTGAATGGGATATTTCCAACAAGATAGAGCTTTAGTCACACTACTCGGATATTTGAATTCTGAACAGCCAGCTGCGATATGTACCTTAAACAGTATAAAAAAACGCAGCAATATGTACCTGTATTATCATAATAAAATGGCGCCACGGACACGTATTGAACGTAGGTTTTAGTGACACTCTCTTAACATTTCGCTGCCGTGAAACGTGCAGTAAGCTATGTAATTACAGTGTTGCAAAAATGTATATACAGTAGAGGCACATATTTCCAATAAGCCTGGGTTGTGATTGACAGGACTGAATGATTAGGCTCCTCCCAAACCTACATTTGGAACTTCATTTCATCTAAAGTTCATTTTCAAGATAATTTTTTGAAGATTAGTAATTATTGATTTAGACTTCTTAGTAAGTATGTTTATATGCACTAATTTTCAGAATTTTTGGCAATCAGAATGAATCCAATCCAATTTTAGACTCTGAAAGTTTTTATAAACCCAACCATTACATTAAACTTCAGCATATTCACACATTTAAAACAGTATGATATGAGAGTATGTTAATGTCACTGGAGCTACCATGAGTATAATATTCATTTTTGTCTTGATATCTGAAAAAAAAAGCTGACATGTAAATCTGCTGTAAGCTTTTATTTTGTAAATATTCAGTATCGTCCACTGACCAGTTGCTCATTTTTTCCTGTTAATGGAAAAAACATTCAGGTTTACACCAACTTTTTCAATCACATCATCATTTCATTCAAATTGAGCTCAACTGAGGTTTCTGCATGAAGCCTTTTTGAGTCTGACTGAGCCATCTATCCGATTACTAATAGATTATTGACATAGCTGGTAATAACTCAAAGAATGAGACATTCTAGTAGATTGGGTCTGATCACAGACTGTTCTCACACTTCAGGGTTCATTGAAGTGGTATGCATTATACATAGAAAAACCATGAGGTTTATCCACCAGGGCCCATACTTCAAAAACATTTATCTTACCACTAAGAATTCTCCTAAATAGCAGTAAATGTTTTTATATAATCTGTCTAAATCTGTGTTAGTGAGCACTTCTCCTTTGCCGAGATAATCCATCCACTTCACAGGTGTGGCATATCAGGATGCTGATTAGACAGCATGATTATTGCACAGGTGTGCCTTAGGCTGGCCACAATAAAAGGCCACTCTAAAATGTGCAGTTTTACTGTATTGGGGGGGTCCGGGAGGGTCCGTGGGGGTCCAGCGGGGTCCGAAAACCAGTCAGTATCTGGTGTGACCACCATTTGCCTAACAGTGCAACACATCTCCTTCGCATAGAGTTGATCAGGTTGTTGATTGTGGCCTGTGACATGTTGGTTCACTCCTCTTCAATGGCTGTGCAAAGTTGCTGGATATTGGCAGAAACTGGAACATGCTGTCGTATACGCCAATCCAGAGCATCCCAAACATGCTCAATGGGTGACATGTCCGGTGAGTATGCTGGCCATGCAAGAACTAGGATGTTTTCAGCTTCCAGGAGGTGTGTACAGATCCAACATGGGGCCGTGCATTATCATGCTGCAACATGAGGTGATGGTCTTGGATGAACAGCACAACAATGGACCTCAGGATCTCGTCACAGTATCTCACAATATCAAAATACCATCAATAAAATGCACCTGTGTTCGTTGTCCATAACATATGCCTGCCCATACCATAACCCCACCGCCACTATGGGCCACTCGATCCACAATGTTGACATCAGCAAACCGCTCACCCACACAACATCATACATGCTGTCTGCCATCTGCCCTGTACAGTGAAAACTGGGATTTGTCCGTGAAGAGAACACCTCTCCAAAGTGCCAGACGCCATTGAATGTGAGCATTTGCTCACTCAAGTCAGTTACGACGTCGAACTGCAGTCAGGTCGAGACCCTAATGAGGACGACGAGCATGCAGATGAGCTGAGTCTTTTATTGTGGCCAGCCTAAGGCACAACTGTGCAATAATCAGTCTAATCAGCATCTTGACATGCCACACCTGTGAGGTGGATGGATTATCTCGGCAAAGGAGAAGTTCTCACTAACACAGATTTAGACAGATTTGAGAACAATATTTCAGAGAAATAGGCCTTTTGTGTACATAGAAAAAAGTCTTAGATCTTTGAGTTCAGCTCAAACAAAAACAAAGTGTTGCATTTATAATTTTGGTCAGTGTAACTTTGCTGGAATGCAAAGTAACTTTGCAACTACATGTCAACTAATTCTTATTAGTTTGCAACTACATGTCTACTAACTCTTAGAGCAGACTGTTAGGTTAGGTTTAGGGTTAGCAGAATAAGTTGACATATACTTGCAATGTTTAGAAGAGTGATGGAAGATAGTAAGCAGACAGTCTACTAATACTCTAATGGCTAGCTGACATGCAGTTGCAAAGTTACTTACTGTTAGTAGGAAGTCTAAAGTGGACTATCACAATAAATTGTTACCTAGAAATATTGTAGAGTATAAAAATGTTGCCACATTCAAATAAAAAATTTAAAATGCAGGCTAATTGTCACTAGTTAAATAAGTATATGTTCAGCTAATTGTCAGCCTCTTACATGTGTGCTTCTCGTAAACAATTAGCAGATATGCATATAAACACCCTTTTAATTAACAGAATAGAATAATCATGTAAGACATGTAAACGTGAAAGAAAACCAAACTGGACACAAGAACAGCTGTTATTCTTGCCTTGTTAATGAACATTAACTTGTTAATAAAAACAAGGACATAATCAGAGGAATATTTACAGTTAGGATAACCTCCAAAACCAAAAACATTGGATGGGAAAACATGTGTCAATAAACGTGTGCCAATAAAATTTCTGAAATGTTTATGTTCCAAGGCAGATTGCCAGCAACAGCCATTTTAGCCCATTTTTTAAAAATAGAAACCATCACAAAATTTTGAATGTTTTTACTGTTTATAATGGGAATTGTACTGGTTTTAATGGTAGCTGTAATGGTGTCTGTTGCTCTCTACTGGTAATTGATCACCTTCTATATAATGAAAGGAAAATTGTCTCTGACAAGTTCTACAACAGTCATAATACCCCCAACGTTTTAAGGTGATACCAGTATAAAAGGTCATTATCATCAAATTTTTCTAAAATGTTTACGTTCTGAGGCAGATTGCTGGCAACAGCCATTTTAGGATAAGTTGGGATTTAGTCTTAGTGACTTAGTCTTAGTGACTTAGACTCTTCACTACTCCTAACATTTCACAGATTTAGGAGCTAGTTTTAGTCCTAAAACACTTTGTGAAATACTTTTTCCCCTAAATCAGCAAGGTATGAGCTACTTTTAGCCTTTAGATGTTTTGTGAATACAGGCCCAGGTTTTGAAGTAGTCAGGTAATTATTACTATATTAGCCATATGTGTGTCTGTAGCTGGAGAGGACATTAATATTGTTAATGACACGTTGATTTTTGTCTTCAGAACAGGAAAAGACATAGTAGTGGAGTTTACACTAGTATTTACCCTTCTATGACAACTTCCACTCGGAAACACAGAAGCTAAAATCAACCCAGCGTTTGATACATTTCTACATGCATTTCTGCAACACCGTAATTACGTACCTTACTGCATGTTTTGCGGTAGTTTCAAAGTGAGTGTGGTACGTTTTTATTATGTTGGTGTAGGCACGCATTGCTTTTTATTACGCTGTTTGAGGTACCTATTGCGGCTGTTCAGAATTCAAGTATCCGGGTATTGTCACTAAAGGTTAATGCTCTGTTGTGTTGGACATATCCCCTTCACCAAACCTAACCCTAAACCTAACCAGTTTTAGGGTTAACAAATGCAAAAGTGACATAAAAACGCATTTATTGATGCAACTGTGCTTTTTCAACTTTATTATGTGGATAAAGTTGAGCTCTTCATCGCTCAAGTGCAACGCCATATCACGTGAGCTACCGAGCAAACCTACTGAATTAGAAAACTCATGCATACGAAGCTGTATATGTGACGACAATGTTCAGTTTTCAAATCGTGCAGGATGTTAAAATTGTTTTGAAGCCATAACATAATATTCTGCAAGTAACTGTGAAAATTGGGCTTCGTTAATGAAAACTCAAACTGTGTGTAAATCAAACTTTGTGTGAAAAAGAATAAAAGTTGTCTGAGTTTTACTGCCTCTAGTGTTCATTTTAACTGGAAACTGCAGTGATTCGTACAGATAGGTACATTTGCAGAAATGTGTATAGAGGCATGTATTTCCAATGAGCCTAACTGGCTAAAATATGACGACTGCATCAGAAACCCCAGTTGTGAGGCTACATGTGCAATTCAGTTGTAAAAATCCTGCTTAAAACAGTGCTATTGTATTTTGAGACACTACTAAAAATACCTAAAAAAAAAAAATAGCAAAAGTAAACATCTGAGCTACAACAGAATAAACATAAGTAAGTATTGTATTTACATATACTGCCCCACACTGCTATGCATACACTGAGTGACTATTCTTTTTAATTGTTACTAAATATTACTAATTAAGTTTGTAAATGTTTATCTGGCAAACATAACTCACATCTCGTAGCTGTGGATGTTTACAAGCACACAGTAAAAACTTTGGCTCTTGCTCACTCAAGAAAGTGGTCCAGAAAACAGAGTTTGGTACCGATATTCCGAGAGCAAAAATCCACAGTCCCACCAACACTCGAATCATCACCTTCCGGTCTGTCAGGACACTAGCATGTTTCCACCACACTACAGCCACCATCCTGTGCAGACTCATTAGCGTTATCAAAAATATTGAGGCATACATGTTGGTACTGCAAAGGTACAGCAGAATCTTGCACAGTGGCAGAGTAAAAATCCAGCTGCGTTGGAACAAATAAACAATGAAGAAAGGCATCAAAAGCATCAAAAATCCATCCACAAAAGCAAGGTTGAGGATCAGGAGGGTTGTGATGGAACGCTGGCGGGTTCGAGCCAGGATGCTCCAAATGATCAAGAGGTTTCCAGAGACGCCAATGGGTAGGAAAAGGCAGAGGATCAGAGCCCCTGAAATTGATCCAGCTCTACTTCGTAGACTTGTGATATTGTTCATTCCAGAGTTGGTGGTATTGGTCAGAAAGTGGATTGACATGGTATGAGACAGAGTGCGAGAGGTGAGTGATTCCTTCTTAGAGAACAATACTCGGTCTGAGTAACTCTCGACTCCAGAGTGGCACCAGCAGCAACATCAATAGACACAGAACTATTTAATGTGCATTAGCACATGTATACGTTGATAGCCTTCCAGGCGAATTAACAAAATAATATTTTACCAAAGTGCATACTGGAGACTGCATAATGTGATCGTTATCTCAACTTGTTTCCTGTTCGACTAGACATGCCCGTCATAGCAAACAAATTCAATGTCAGCCATCTGTCAAAGGGCCACTAACATGTTACACAGAGAGAATGAACACAAATGACTGGAATACATCTATATCAGATGAGGGATATGAAAAAAAGAAACAGAAGCCAGGTATAATAACGTCCTTACATTTTTATAGCTCTTTGTGTGGATACTTCCACTGAAACCAAACATCAAATTGGCCAGGAGACCAAAGGCACACGTGTGCTCTTATCAAGAAGCACCATGGGATTTTTTACAACCACACACTGTCAGAAAAAAATGTGAGAAAATCAAACCTTGAAAGCTACACCAGCTTGCCAATGGGATTGCACCCTCATAGGAACAGCTTTGTACCTTTTTTACTCCCAAAGGGTGCATATTAAGTTTCTAGAACTATTGGTGGAAATACCCATGTTCGCACCGAAGGAACTAGGAACATATTTAGTTCTAGAAACTTTGTTTGTGGGAACTAATATTAGCTACTACTTCAGAGCAGGGTCTAAAACAGTTCTCTGGGAGCTACCAGTGAGGTGGAACATTAAAAACATTGATAACGGCATTTACCTGTTGTCTGCAGTGTTGTGTTCTTTTCTCATCCTTGGTGATATGTAAGATGCACTGCATCTTGTCATAGGAGGTTTAGTCAGATTTTCATGATCTTTCAATCAAGTAAATTGTGTTTACATTCAATATTTGTTATCACAAAACCCACAACACACAACAAAAACAGCTTCGATCATGGTGTCCTCTGTTCACCATTTGTCAACGTTTGTAAATGCCGCAAATAAAGATGTTGCTGTCAGCCACATTCGCCAATGCGAATGCAACCAGGAAAACATTCTGAGGGGGAAATCGGTTCTCTGGGAACCACCATGCTGGCTAGTTCCTATAACTGAGTTCTAAATAGTAGTAGATCCTTTAGCTCAAACAGTAGAGCATGGTGCTAGCAACACCAAAGCCATAGATTTGATTCCCAGGGAATACAACCATCCATTCTGCAAGCTTGACCTATGTAGGGTCGCAGGGATGCTGGAGCATATTCCAAGGTCTTCTGCCATAGGTACTGAAACACTCTTGATACATGGCCAGTGGGAATACAGTCATGGCCAAAAATACCTTGTAATTCTGTTACAAGAAAATGCAAAACTTCTCTCAGAAAAATGTTCTTATTGCAAATATTTTGGTATTCACATGTTTATTGTTTTTGTTTGCACTGCAACAACACATAAAAAACAGAGAAGAAAAGTCAAACTTGATAGAATTTCACACAGAAATCAAAAATGGACAGGTCAAATTTATTGGCACCTTGTCAAAATTGTAAGAAATAATTGCTTTTCGAGCATGTAATGCTCCTGTAATTTGTATTTAGACACACCTGTGACAAGTAACAGGTGTGGGCAGTATAGTAATCACACTTGCAACCAGTTAAATGTTGTCAATCTTTATGTTGTGTGTCACACTGAGCATGGAGAAAAGAAAGAAGTGTAAAGAGTTGTCTGTGGATTTAAGAGAAAAAATTGTGGAAAAACATGGACAGTCTCAAGACTCAGCCCGTGGCACTGTAGTTAATCTCCCTGGATGTGGACGGAAGAGCAAAATTAACGAAAAATTACATTGAAGGATTTTTCAAATGGTGGATAAAGAACCCCGATAAACTTCCAAACAAATTCAAGCTGATCTGCAGACACAGGGTACAACAGTGTCAGCTCGCACTATCCGTCGCCATCTGAATGAAAAGGGACGCTATGGTAGGAGACACAGGAGGACACTACTGCTGTAACAAAGGCATAAAAAAGCAAGACTTTTTTTTTTTTTGCCAAAACTTATGTGACAAAACCACAATCCTTCTGGAAGAACGTACTGTGAACAGATAGTAGAGCTTTTTGGTAAAGGACATTGTGACACTGTCACATAAAAGACATATTTTACCACTCTATTTATTACACTGATTTAATGTATTATAGAGTTTTAAGTGTTTTACATGTTCTTTAGTTCATTTTATTCCTCTTAACATTTTAAGTGTGTGTATGTCTTTAGGAAATGTATGGAAACAGGAATTATATAAAGAGAGCAGCATGTCAGACAAACAGGATGCTTATCAGATTTGTCACTTAATATTATTTTGAGTCTCTTTAACAAGGTGTGGGAGTCAGGAAGTTTACCAGCTGACTGGAAGCATGGTATTATAGTGCCTATTGCAAAGCCATGCAAGGATCATACGCAGCCAACTAACTACAGACCCAAAGCGTTAACATCAAATATATGCTAATTGATGGAGCGTATGGTTATGAACAGACTGGTACATGTCATACAAAGGTACAAAGATCACCTTTGGGGCATTGCTCCAGTGACAAGCAATTTCTCAGAGAATGCAGAGAGTCAGGATCTCTTCCAAAGAACAATGTCTTTTTTATTCAAGGTCTTGTCCCAAATTGTGCTCTTAGCTAAGGGTAATGAACGCTGTTTTTTGTAGACCCACTGTTTCGGATACGTTCCAGCCTGCCTGTCATTTTCATGTGATCCTGAAGACATTGTTAGTTCAGGTATGTTTGATTGGGTTTGGAGCTAAACTCTGCAGGACACTGGGTCTCCAGAAGCCGAGCTGAAGAGCAGAGCTGAAGTAGTCCTCTTTGAAGACAACATCTGTGTGGACCAGGCATAAATAGACCATTCTGAAATCTAAAGTCACAAAAGGCAATACCTACTGTCTAGAGGACTTCACACAAACATACAGACCATCACAATTTCATCATTAGGACAGGGGCGTAATGGGATAGTATGAACCATGCTGCTATTAACGTGAGTACCTTATTATCACCTACACCAGCAACACTGATTTTGCTGTAGGCCTCCCACCCAGGTACTGATCTGGCTCAACCCTGCTTAGCTTCATGACATCATGCACTATGAGAACAAGATTCATTCATGGCTGTACTTTCTTTTGGTGTCTTCGGCAATGTTGACTGACTGGGGACTGAACTTGGTAAGTGTCTAATTCATATTAATAAATATTTCTGTAGATCACTTTTAATCTATACAGTATATGAAGCTAAAATACAGATAAATTACACTTTAACACGATGCCTTCTGCTGGTCAGTCATCCGGTGTTTCCTTACCTATGACATGAGATGCTGGGATAGGTTCTAGAAACCATATAATTTTACATAATATAAGTGGTTTAGAAAATAGATGACTAGATGATGGCTCCTAGAGGTCAGTGAGCGTATTACATTTTAGTAGAGTGATGAAACTTCCGAAAAGGTTTAATAAAATGGCAAAAATGGTCAGATATGAGGGTTAAGTGTACCAGTATAGTACTTTTAGTTGTCTTTTGGCTTTCAAAATGGCCAAAATGTGGTTAGAGTTCAAGCTGACTTCCTGTAAGTGGTGTGACTTTGTTGTGCGCAGGACAGCAACATGAGAATTTTGCAGCTTAATTTCTGACTTTTTACATATAATTTCATCCACTTTGTAAAAAAAAAAATATAAATATCTACACATTCTATGTTGTGCAAAATGTGTTATACATGTGTTGGAAGTTTACTGCATCTCCTAAAAGATAATCAGCATCAAATATGTGCATGCAAACCTATGACTCTCCTTAGCAGAAGTGTTTCCCGTGTGGTTTAGCTCAGGTGAAGTGTCAAGTTAAGCTCAGTACTTAAAACAGTTCCACTTGAGAAATAATGACTCATCCGGTCTCATCTTTCTCTAAACAGGTGGTTCACCCTTAAATATCTGCTTTAGACATATCACCATCACATGATTTTCTCAACCTCAAATGGAAAAAAGAATGGCAGTGCAGTCAGCAGCCTTTTAGAAGTTTGACAGAATGATTATTGTTGTTTCTACATGATTGTTTGCATTTCTATGAATCTATGAACACTATCTACATATCTGCGAAACTACAATTTTTATACTGTTAAAGGTTAAACCACTTGGCTTTGCGGCTCACTGGTGATCAGGTGACCATGTGTCGGAAACTTTACTGAGCTTGTCTGGCCAAGGCCAACCACAGTGCCTATATTTGATCTGCAAAGAAGCGTTTGACTAGCCATCATCTAGTAGGTGGATAATTCCATTGTTTATTTAAAAAAGAGAGAGAAGTTCATTTCTGATGTCTATTACTTAGTTATTTTTATTAATTGGACAACATTTACATTTATAACAGCAGTAGTGTTCCTGTTTATAATTTGGGCTGCAGGAGAAAAGCACCAGTTTTGTTCAAAGTCTTTATGTGTCTGGGAGAAGACCACCTCAGTATACTGAAAGAGCAACAAAGCTAACAGTATTAGCATTTACAACTATATGACAAGTATGTGTTTTATGATCCAAACATTGATAAGGAATAAAAGAATCTTAAAAGCAATGAATAATTAAATATGTAAATTAAAAAAGACAGTTTTGCCATAATTTACCATGGTCTTTGTCTCTTTAAGTTGTTTCCGAAAAGTTTGCTCGAAATCTGCTTCTTGATGTTTTACATTTTCTCTACAGTAGCAACATACACAACCTACAAGAGAAGGGGATTATTGTCATATTTTAGAGATCGATTACATGAGATTATATTAATGAACAGAACTCACCAATCACCACAAAGACCAGAACACTATGCATCAGACCAGATACGATGATAATAATCATCCATGGTCTCTGAATCTGGTCAGTATAATTCACCGCTGTATGATTCTGCTCAATATACTTCACTACAGTGTGATTCTGACACTCAGGTAATTTAGATGGTTCTGTAAAAAATAGCTGTACATTTAAATAACCAAAGCATTGAATATCCATATGGCCTGATTACGAAATAGTCACTCACCAATGATGTGAAGTCTGGTGCCGCTGCTGAATTTGGGAGGTGCCTCTGTGGTCATGCAATAATAAATGCCTAATTCATCAATAGTAACATTTCTTATGAATAGATGATGTTTAGGTTGCACTGAATATTTAAATCTGAAATGTGCATCGTAGTAAAAAGGAGTTGTTGACATTGAAAATAACCGTAATATCATAACCGGAGTATTTGGTAGCTTCAGTAGCATCCAATAAATCTCTTGTTCTTCAAGATCACAGTTTATGGACACATTGTGTCCCAAATTTGTTAGTTCTGTTAACATTTCTACAGCTTGACACCATACTAGTAGACCTGCAATAAGAACAAAATAAAATAAAACACATGCAGACATAAAAATAGGAGAAATCAATCAAGTTACTCAATAATATACTTACAGATAAGATGCTGGATGATCTTTGTGTCATTTCTGCAACTAAAATACATTGAGATGATGAAATCTGGTTGCTTTCAAACAGGCTTTCAGATGAACTGTAGTGAGACCCAGAAGAGGGTGATTCTCTACCAACCACTGAAAGGAAGTCACGCTCACAACCATATCTGAGAGATGCTTTTAAAGAGACAGATCACCCAAAAATTAAAATGGCCATCCTAGATGAGCCTGGCGCACCTCTCTCTTCATTAAAATCTAGCCTTCATGAAACTTGCTTTTCTACAAAGTAGCAGAAGTCCACTATTTGCATGTAACTCTTTTCACTTTCCACTTCATCAATAACACAACATATAGTTCTAATAGTGTCGAGGAGTTTTGTCATGTAAACACTGACAGCGATTTACTGTAGTGCACATATTATGCCCCTTTTAACATGATGTAATATAAGTCTCAGATGTCCCCAGAATGTGTCAGATCAGTTTAAGTCTGTATCATTTTGAAAATGCCTGTTTTGAGTGGAATCAGAAACAGGCTATTTTAGTGCATGCGTAAGTTACAAAAACACAGTCGGTAATATCTGTGAAGTTAAACAGCTGGGAAAGAAATTGCATGTTTATATTAGATCTGTGTTTTAAGTGACAGAAGCATAATATACATTAAGCCTACCTATACTACTGTTTATGCTGTTAATATGACCCAAACAATAAAATCATTCACTGAATAATGTCTATAGCCTTAATAAGATATTTCTTACTTGAATCCTGCTTTTAAATACTCTGTTGTGAAGATAAACATGTCGGATTTTGTGCAGCTCACTTAGGGCGAGGTCTCTGCTAATACAGCTGTGTCAGTCAACAATCAGAGGCGGCGCTTGTAAAGTGTGATGTCACATTTAACAGACTCTGTGATTGGCTTGTTCTGAGACACTGCTTATGATTTATGGGGATTTAAAGAAGGAGCGTATATTTATTATTATAGGGTGGTTGTGTACACACACTGACAATACACATCTATGTTCAAACAACGGTCACCATGATTTTGCCAAGTAAGATGATCTTTTTGTTGATCCTGGATCAACATTACTGTCCAAAAATATAGACTTAACCCAATCCCTACCCCTAAACCTTATCATAACCATAATTTATTCCTAAAATCAGAGAGAAATGATAGCTGATTAACAAGGGTGTAGAAGCATCAAACTCTGATCGTAAAAGTTATCCTTCAAATCTGATTGGCTGATTGAAATGTTGTTCCAGTATCAACAAGGATGTTGATCCAGGAATATGTTGTACTTGGTGAAATCACGTTCACCTTCAAAGAACATGTATAAGTGAAATTTGCATAATATGTGTCCTTGAGAAAACCACTCTTTCACTTTATAATTTCCTTTACAGCCTTGCACCACTTCCTTCTTAAACGATTCATTGTTTTGAAGTGAAACTTTGCACACTGAGGACATCTGCTGTTAAAGTTACGTAAATGCAATGAAAACGCATGGGAAGTAAAATGTTCACTGACATGTTCTGCATGTAAACACATTCGCACACAGGAAATAGCTTACATCCACATTGAAAAAGAAGGCGAATAATGTAAAGTAGAAAACTTTAAAAGATACTTTTGTCCCTTGTCTACCCCTAGAAAATGCATATTAGTATCATAAGATAACTTAGTTCTTAAATTTCTTGCTAAATAAAATCACTGATTAAAAAAACACCAGAGTCAAGATTTTTAATGCAACATTACATTCATCAGTGTGCTTCTTTCTGTGTTATACATGTTTAAGGACGCCACATGACAAATGATTCATAAACTTTTTTAATGCAGCCATCTCTATGACTAAATATTGACTTTATGCCAGGTGGCATTTTCAGTTTCAGTGTGGACATCTGCGTAACTTTCACTAACAGATCCCAGCACTTCTAGTAGTGTTTTGGTTCAGACATTCATGCATGTTTTCCCTGTGAGAGCTCTTATTGGCTGCATATTCTGTATGAATGCATGGGTTTGATTGGTTTGTTTTTATGTTCGATATTCTCCATTATAGTATATTTGCTCTGTACCTGCTCTCCCTTACCCAACTTGTTTGCTCTCCTTTTTTATCCTGCCTGTCATTCTGGTTTTTGTTCATTCCTGTGTTGAATTGTTGTCCAATGTCACAATTGTTTGTTGCCTTTGCGCTTGGCCTGTTTTTGCCCTGCTCTGCCCAGTTGTTTGTTTTTGTGTTTGAAAATGAATAAAAGACCACTGAACTCTTCATTTAATTCCTCACCTCATCCGTACCACAAAACCCAGCAGCCACTTGTTTCCTTATCGGCCTTAAAGCTAAGCTTAACCTAAACCCAAAACCTTAGCTTCATGTTTAATACATGGTTCATCTCACTTTCTCTCTCTGTTCCTCATGTTAACTTCCTGAACACACTTTTTTCTGATACTGGACTGTTGGTTAATTATCTTCAACAACTACTAATACACATATGGAAAAAAAAAAAAAGTTACCTAACCACAACTCTAACACATTTAGTACAGTGGTTTAGAGCAGCCCAAACTAGTATGACATGATATTTATAGCTGTCTGAATCATATTATTATTCATTATGCCAGTTATAGATACCAAAGTGTCCCCTTTCAGTATATATACATATATTGTTTTTAATATGTGCTGGTAACGACTTAGTATTTCTGTGATGGTTAGCTGTGATTAGGTGTTACCTGCTCATCCTGTCACACAAGAAAAGTTTTGTTTCCCTATACCTGTTCAGTCTGTCAGAGTTTCAGCAGAAGGCAACTTTACACAGGGAAGATGAGAAAGAAAGAGGCAAGTCTCTCAAGAAAAGTTGTTTTTAACTAACTATCTATCTATCTATCTATTCTTTATCTATGTTTATGCTGGTGATAAGCATTTTTGAAGGAAAATTCACACTGATAAACTGTAAGTTCTTTTTTTTCTTCTTCTTTTCTTTAGGAAAAAAAAAAAAACATGAAGAACTGGATCCCCCTAAAACAGAAGTTCTGAATTGCTGTAATGCAGGGAGCATTACAGCAATCTGAATGGCAGGATAACAGAATGATTTTACCATCTCAAGGCAGGATTTCGCCAGAGGAAAAGAGCTACAGTATGTGACACCAAGTACAATATAACCCAAATATAACTTTAAAAAAAAAAAACACTATTTCATTTTATAAAAAAGAATCAAAAAGGATGGATTTAATCTTCACAAGTCAAGCAGAGGACCCAGAGTTCCTCATTAAAGGTGCGTAAAATGTTTGTCAGATCAAGCTGTTAGCTGTATTCTATTCTTTTTGTTTTAGTCTTATTCAGTAATATAGTACCTGTCACAAAACTGTAGGCAACTGAGCAAGACTGTGGGTGTATTCTTGATAATAAGTTATTCTATATTGTATAATAAAGACTATATTATAACAATATTGTAGTATTAAGTAGAAAATAGGTATCTAAGTGATCTATTTGACATCTAAATGCCTTTTGAGAAGCATTTTGGTAATCAAAGTGTATACGTAATATAAAAAACTACAACTAAATGATACATATAGTAACTATAATTCTAGTCAGCCAAAACAGCTTAAATTGATACTTCTGTCTTTGCAACCTGAAAATGTACATGCAAGCTTATGCGCAAGCGTATGTACATGCAAGCTTATGCGCATGCACCTACTCCATGTGAATGCTGCTCTGCGCCATGTTGTAACATCCCGTTACGTTAATTTGCTGTTAAAACGCTTTTCATTTTTAGATTTTAAATTTGAATTTGAGTGGTCACTTTTAAAAACTTAAATGCCATGGCACACAGGTAAGTTTTTATTGAATTTTGAGCAAAATATTTCAGATCAACAAGCCTTTGTATCATTAACTTAGCATTCTTTAGCATTCAACTTCTTTTGATGCTTGTGAAACACATTTATTCCACTTTAAAAGCAGCATTACAAATTAATATGAGATGAATATCAATTGCAAATAGATTGTTTTACCAGCTTTTAGAAAATTGACTGATCAGGAGCTCAAGTTTAGTTTTGCGGCCTAGCATCTAGCATCTAATCACTTTTTTGTTATAAATAACTAATTCAATGGTAACTTTTAGATTAGGGAACATTGTTCACTATTATCTGGTTGCTTTTTAGCATGCATATTACTAGCATATAATAGTTGTTTATTACTTATAGCACAAATTAATGCCTTATTCTGCATGACCATATTTTAGATCCCTCAACTGTACCTAATAATTGAACATACCTACAGCAACTACATTACCTACTGTCAATAAGAAGCAAATTAACAATTTATTGAAGGAAAACTATAAGAATGTGAGTTCTATAATCTAAACTGTTAACAATTTGATTAATTCTGATTAAGAGGAATTTTAAGATTAAATTGTGGGTTTCATGTTGGTTCTATGCTTCTAACAATATAAATATAATGTAGCAATAGCCAAAAATACATTGTATGGGTCAAAATTATAGCTTTTTCTTTAACTTTCTTTGTTTTTTCTTTAGTTCACATTACATAAAGATATTTTGTAAATGTCCTACCGTATAAAACATAATTTTTATTAGTAATATGCATTGCTAAGAACTTTGTTTGGACAACTTGACATTTTCTGAATATTTTGATTTTTTGCACTCTCAGATTCCAGATATTCAAATAGTTGTATTTCGGCCAAATATTGTCCTATCATAATAAAACCATACATCAATGGAAGGCTTATTTATTCAGTTGTATACATCTAAAAAATTGACCCTTATGTCTGGTTTTGTGGTCCAGGGTCACAAATGTGTTGCTGTAAATGAAATAATGTGTTGATTGTGAATACTACAGAAGTGTGGGAGAAGATATCTGTCAAAATTGTTGGGGTATGAGAGCTAACAGACACAAACTGTATGTTTTTATCTTCTCTTTCTTCAGTTGGTGCATCATCTCTGTGCTTCTGCTGTATTTCACAGGTGAGAAGTTCAACATTTAAAATGAAATTCAAGTCACACACAGAATGATAAACATGTGTTTGCTCTTTTTTTAGGTTCTTTCTCTGCTCCTGTGAGGGTCACAGTTGAGGGTTTTGTTGGAGACTCAGCTGTCTTCTCTTGCTCTATTCCTGAAAGTGACATTCAAGACAAAATAGAAGAATTCAGTGCACACTTGAGAGACGATGAAGAGAAGAGTGTTTGTGACATCATTGGTGGCAACAGAACGTGTGCAGATCAAGCTTCAGAGTACAAGAACAGAGTTAAAACTTTTCTTGAGGATCAAAAGAAAGGCAACTTCACCTTCAAACTCAACGCTCTTCAAAAAACTGATGCAAGGAAATACCACTGTCACATCACAGGACCATCTCAGAATCACACCATCACAGAGCTTCATGTCAAAGGTGTGTTCAATGAAAAGTATTGTTTATTATTTACAGTTCTGAATTAAGTTTTTAGTGACTGATTGTTGTTTTGTCTTCCAGATAAACCAGGGGGAAGAGAAAACCATCAAGGACGAGACAGATTTTTCCTTATTGCCCCTTCCTTATTGTTTTTTATATTTGTAGCAATAATTTGTGTCATATTCAGGGTTGTTGCTATTTCATCTCTCCTCTCTTGTCTAAGCAAATGTGTAGTCTGGTGAGGAGGGGGAAGGTGTGGTTCTTCTTCTGTTACTGTCAATCAACCAGTGTTGCACATAGTGTAGCAAGTTATTTTTGTTTTACTACATTACAGTGTTTTATCAATTTTTTTATATCAAAACAAAATTCTGACTATTTAAATGCAAAAACCTTGAGTGAGCAGTATTTGAAAATTACTTGAATAAAAGTAAAGTTAAATTAGATTCATATTCCACATTTCATTTGTCATGTCACTTTTGCATTAACAGTTGTTTTGCTTAACAAACATCAAATATGTTATGATTGACTATGATTATGCTGAGTGGCATTTTCACTTTGGTGTGGACAAACACTTTAAATGTTGTTGTGTACTGAATGCCCAGAAGTGTATGGTGTCTAAACTCTCTGACATTGACTTGACAAACAACAACAACAATGTACTGGAAATGTGGACAGGACATTATCCAGCAATGTTATGGACATTCCCATTAACCCTAAAACACAACATAATGAGGTGCAAAATTCAAAATTAAACACCCGTGCTTTTCACTGGTTTCTTTTTTCTCTCTCTTTCACATTTTACAATTTTAAATTTCACATCAAGTTTCAAGGTATTTTTGGGGACTGAACTACAATTGGATTTCAAGCTTTGACTCATTTTGTCTCACTTATCTTGTCCAGAACTTATTATTGTTATTTGTTAGTATGTTATTTGTTAGTACTTATTAGTATTATTATTGTATATTGTTTTAAAGATCTTTCTTGTATTTCACAAACTGATACGATCAGGCTACCCCTTTGTTTTTGTTTTGTTTTTTTTGTTTTGTATGTTTTTTGTCTTTGCTTTTTTCCCTTTCTCTGCATTACACTTGTTTTATAAAAACGTTTATTTTTTTTTTTTAACTCAATGACATATCATAAGGTACCCTATAAACTGGTATTTAAAAATCAATTATATTGTACATCAGAAGTGTTTCCTCAGAGGAGGCAAGAGAGGCAGTGTCTCCTCAAAATAATAGATGAGAAAAAAAATGTAGTTAAAAAATATTACAAAACATAACGTTCTTTACAACAGCAAGGACATTCGGAGAGGCATGAGGGAATACAGTAATAATGTTAAGACCACAGGAAAGAGCTGAAACCCCTATTACAGACGATAAGTACATGATTTAGCCAGATGAACATTTTAAAAAACACAGCCAGGTCAGGCCTAGAGCTTCAAAATCTTTCAGTGCTACTCTTTATTAAGTGTCTCAGACCTCCACTAGAGAAGTTTTCTCCAAGACAACATCTGAGATCCTGGATTCAGAGGACTAAAGCCACTGCTTTGCTGACAATTGCTAGCTGGCACGAATAAGATAATCTGAGCAAACGGATCAGGGTTATGAACCATTGTGGAAAATATTATGACATAATGTACTTTAGAGTAATAGTTCACCCAAAAATGAGCATGTTATCATAATTTACTAACCCTCAAGTTGTTCCAAACCAGTGAATTTATTTCTTCTGTTGAACACAAAACAAGAAATTCTGAAAAAGGTAGGTAACCAAAGAGATCCTGGTAGTCATGAACTTCCACTGTCAATGGATTAACTATCTCTTTAAATTTCAAGATTATCTTAAAAATTGCACGTCTAAACGATGTTCACCTTAGCAGAAAAACTGCAACTGATTTTTTTTTGATGGCATTGTATGGTTAATTTAATAAAGCATATTTTGTCAAATAAAAATGTGTTTAAAAATTAGAAAGTTTAGTTTAGCTACAGGACCCCCATCTCACCATCCCCACCACAACTGACTGCTAGTCAGGTAAACAATGACAGCGATTTACTGTGACAAAGCAACCGGAAATCACTCATTGTGAACAAAACTTGTCTATTTCCAAGCGACAACTCTGGTGCTGAGTTGCAGTTTATTCAAATGAACAGCTGCACGATACAGACAGACTTATACATCGGATATTTATCCACCTGTAGTGCTGCACCAGCAGTTCCCGGCCTGATCCACTTTCATGTCCTGATACAGGTGGATACCAAGTAAAACACCTCCTAGACACATTCATGGTGTGTAGACGTTTCCACAATGAAATCTCCATGTACTGATTGTTGAAGGGAGACAATTTGAATCAAATGAACCACTCGCTTCACAAAAGATTCAGTGTTTCGGAGTGCTCAAAACTTTACAAGATGAGGACATCTGCTGGTAAAAGCGTGTAACTGCAATATATAAATAATACATATAGTATATTTTTGACCTTTCTATTTAGAATCTTAAAATTATTAAATTATACGTATTGTTTGTATGATATAGTCTTTCATTCAGTTGTATCACTTATTTTGTGTACCAACAAAATAGCAGTACCTACATATTTTTAAGAATGTCACTTTTTATCACCTTAAATGATAAAACTGACTCAAGGTCAGTTCCAGCCAAAGCTGGGTAGTAAATGATTACATTAATCTGGATTACATAATCAGAATCCAAATATTAAGTACATCTTTTAAATTTTCCTTAAAATAGTCTACCGCTTATATTCACCCAGAATGTTCAGTTTTGTGGACATTCACACATAGACTAGCATTTGTAAGGTGACGATATTGCATTTGACCACAAAACAATTTACAAAAAGTGTTTCAACATTGATCAACTCACTCAGCAAGTTATTTAACCATGTATTATAATGTATTAGTGAAAGGTCTTCGTCTTTCAAACTTACTAAAATGCACATTTTTTTATTATTTCCTATTTGCAGACATTCTCAAACTTTTTGTCTTCTGAACCTCTTTCACATATATTTACTTTAAAAGGGTGGTCAATCAGCAGTTCTGTAAAAGATAGTATCTCCCTTTGCATTGAACTTTGAGCACTGTAACTTTGCAGGTGTTGTTTATCAGCAACATTACACACTAACTACTGTAAGTTAAAAACCACAAAAACAATCCACTGGGGTGTGACAGGCTGATGTAACGCTTCTTCTGGTGGCCTTATTTGGTCTTTCCTGTTCTGTCTTCAATTATTACATCACTGTTTGATCATTCATTGTCTCCCCCTGATTGGTCTGTGCATTTAAGTTTGGTTGTGTTCACCGTTTGGTTGTCGGTTCTTGTAAGTCACTTTGTTTTGTCATTCAAAGTCTGTATTGTCTCCGAGTCTTTTGCGTGCGTGCGTGCGTGCGTGCGTGCGTGCGTGCGTGTGGATTCCCTGCTGTACCTGTTCATTCCTGTTCCTTTTGTGGATCGTTTAATAAATATGCATGTTCTGGACCTCCTCGTCATTACTCCTCATTCCCCACACACCACGATGTGACAGAAGAACCAATCTTCAACAAAATGTTCTGTGCTGAGGATTTTCTTATGAACATCCAACAGGCGGAGAGGCTGTTGGAGCAATACGTAGAGGAATTTCTGAGCGTGTTATACCTGGTGAGTTGGAGTGACGTCATGATTAACACGTGTTTTCAGATGGGGCTAAACGATGACAAATTGCTCTGTTCTATAACTCCTGACGATTGCCACAAACCAGTTGTGGAATTTATCAACCATGTCCTTGCTACCTCCCTGACCCACCATGGCCGCCTGAAATGTGTACTCGGCCATGGCTCCCCGAGCTCCCTGATCCTCCATGGCCACATGGACTGTATACTTGGCCATGGCTCCACGAACTCCCTGACCCGCTGTAACGCCAAGCCAGCAGAGGGAGCCCTCACGCTAGGACTGCCTGCACGCTCCCTCTGCTGCTTCTACTGCTACTTCCTGTTTGGCACTATTTAAAGACTGGCCATGTGCTCAAGACTTTGCGAAGTATTGCCAGTTTCACCTGCCTTACTGAGCGTTCTTTATTACTTTGTTGGATTACCTGTTGCTGTCTTGCTTTGTTTTTGGATTATTGAGTTTACGGATTACCCCTGTCGGATTGTTTACTAGATTGGACTGTCTTCACGGTATTGACCCTCTGCCTGTTTCACGTGTATGTTTGCTGTTATTTCCAATAAACTTCTGCATCTGGATTCTAACGCCGCCGCCTCAGCATCCACGTTACAGAATACTTCGCCTCCCATGAATCCAGCGGAAGTTACCAGTACACGACCAACCATGGACCCAGCAGATCGTCTCATCAGTCTCCGACAAGGAAACCGTCCAATAGAGGATTACATAACCGACTTCTGTGAACTGTGTTATCAGGTGAACTTTAATGATACATCCCTTAAAGACCTTTTCCGTTTTGGCTTATGTAAGGACATTTCATATTTAATGCTACGCAATACCCCACATTGGACTCTTGAAAGTTAGATAGATCTTGCACTCCGGTTAAGCGGCTCACCTTACGCTGTTGGGATTGCGGACAAGGGACCCCGCAATCCTGCAGTAACCACCACACCACAACCAGCTCACGTCATGTCAAGCAAACCAGAGACCCTTCACACCCCAACCTTCATGTCCAGTATTGTCACCATCATGCCAGAACCCCCTCAAACCAAGTCTGCTAAAGCCAAGTCTTCCCTGAGCCAAGCCACACCACAATTGATCTCCATGAGCCAAGTCAAGTTGCGGCTGTCGTCCATGAGCCAAGCCACGGTTGTTCTTCATGAGCCAAGTCAAGTTGCTGCTGTTGTTCCTGAGCCGAGCCAAGCCAAGCCACAGTTGATCTTAATGAACCAGGTCAGGCCACGGCAGACCTCCCTGAGTCAAGTCCGGCCACGGCAGGCCTCCCTGAGTCAAGACAAGGAACTGTTGTCCTACTAAAACCTCACCAGGTTCCCTCTGACCTTCTCAAGCCACGCAGAGCCCACGCCCCCAAGCCACGCAGAGCCCACGCTCCCAAGCCACGCAGTGCTCACATTTCCTCGCCGCACGCCAGTAACATCCACACCCTCAAGGTCAACAGACATCCCACTGTCTACTGTGTTGCCTGTAATGGCTGTTGCCATTTTCAGTGTGTGGGCTGCCCACTGTGCTCCAGAGGCCTCGTCTGTCCACAAGTCTGCTCCAGAGGCCTCGCCTGTCCACGAGTCTATGCCAGAGGCCTCTTCTGTAAATGAGTCTGCACCAATGCCCCCAGAAGTGGGAGCTCCGGCTGCAGAACCTCCTAAAGGGGCGGCGTTTCCCCACGGACTCTCTGCCTGTCCTGTCACGGCCATGAAGGCCATTTATAACTTCCCTGCCACACCTGCCCAAGCATCTGCGCCCATGCCCCCAGAGGTTTCAGCGCAAGCTGTAGATCCTCCTATGGGGGCGGCGTCCCATGATGAACTCTCTGCCTGTCATGCCACGGCCAAAGAAATCATTCACGAACACACCGCTCTGCTGTGGATGTCACTAGTCCCACTGTGGATATCTCTGCTCCTGTCTGCTCTCCCTGTTATGCCTGCTCTGCCTGCCCTGCAATGGCTCCCTGTTATGCCTGCTCTGCCTGCCTCGCCATGGCTCCCTGCTCTACCTGCTCTGCCTGCCCTACCATGGTTCCCTACTCTGCCATTGCTCCACGGCCCAGGCCCTCCAGTACTTCACGGTCTGCTACTGCTCCACGGCCCTGGTCCTCCAGAGTTCCACTGTCTGTCATTGCTCCACGGCCCAGGCCCTTCAGTGTTTCACGGTCTGCTATTGCTCCACGGCCCAGGACCTCCAGTGTTCCACTGTCTGCCACTGCTCCATGGTCCAGGTCCTCCAGTGCTTCACTGTCTGTCCCTGCTCCACGATCCAGGCCCACCTGCTCTACATGGACCTGGCCCTCCGTCCCACCCCCTGTTTTGCCTCTGTTCCCCCACCTCCCTGGACTGTTGTTGTTTGAGCGCCAGGAGTCGCTCCTAGGTCCTAGGAGTCGCTTCACCTGCCTTACTGAGCGTTCTTTATTACTTTGTTGATTACCTGTTGCTGTCTTGCTTTGTTTTTGGATTACTGAGTTTACAGATTACCCCTGTCGGATTGTTTACTAGATTGGACTGTCTTCACGGTATTGACCCTCTGCCTGTTTCACGTGTATGTTTGCTGTTATTTCCAATAAACTTCTGCATCTGGATTCTAACGCCGCCTCAGCGTCCGCGTTACACCCGCCATTGCCACATGGACTGTAATTTCCCTTTTTATCCTTTTAAATTTATGAAGATACAAATACTGCTGAAAACTATTTTACAAAAAATAGCACCATTCAAGTGTTTCTCAAGAGCTTTAAGAACTTTTGTAAAAAAAAATAATAATAATAAATAAAAAAACTTTTTTTTTTTGACTCGTGAGCTTCTCTTTCCAGCAACCCCAGCACAACTCTCCCCCACTTTTTTTCCTCTATTGTGCCATCTGCTTATTCTTTCATCTCTCACTCAACCTCTTTCATTCTCTTTCTTCACCTTCACCTCGACAGCACTTCACTTCCTTCACTTCGGGGAGCAGAAGTGTGGTGAAAGATGAGTGTAAAGTTGAGTCAGCCACACACTGAAAGACAACTGAATCTGAATAAGACTGTGGGTATGTTCTTGATAAAGTTATTCTATATTGTATAACATTTGATTAGACTATATTAATATAACAATATAGTATTTTATATATATATATATATATAAAACTACAGGAAATGATAGCAAACCAAATATGTTTCTGTCTTTGCAACCTGAAAATGTACATGCATGCTTGTGCACATGCACCATACTCCACATGGAACGTGCATTGTGCCACATCTTGTAATGCCGGATCTCAATACGTTAATTTGCTGTTACAACTCTTTTCATTTTTAGATTTTAAATTAGAATTTGAGTGGTTACTTTTAAAAACTTAAATGCCATGGCAGACAGGTAAGTTTTTATAACTTAGCATGCAAACTAACTTCTTTTGATGCTTGTAAAACATATTTATTCCACTTTAAAGCTTTACAAATAACTAGA
Organism: Labeo catla; assembly: GCA_012976165.1. Classification (NCBI taxonomy): domain Eukaryota; kingdom Metazoa; phylum Chordata; class Actinopteri; order Cypriniformes; family Cyprinidae; genus Labeo; species Labeo catla. Next base: position 102,303 of record VONZ01001542.1, read on the forward strand.
GATGAGTATCAATTGCAAACAGATTGTTTTACCAGTTTTTAGAAAATGGATTGATCAGGAGCTCAAGTTTAGTTTTGCGGCCTAGCATCTAGCATCTAATCACTTTTTTTGTTATAAATAACTAATTCAATGGTAACTTTTGGATTAGCGAACACTGTTCACTATTATCTGGTTGCTTTTTAGCATGCATATTACTAGCATATGATAGTTGTTTATTACTTATAGCACAAATTAATGCTTTACTCTGCGTGAACATATTTTAGATCCCTCAACTGTACCTAATAAATGAACATACCTACAGCAACTACATTACATACTGTCAATCAGCAGCAAATAAACAGTTTATTGAAGGAAAACTATAAGAATGTGATTTCTATAATCTAAACTGTTAACAATTTGATTAATTCTGATTAAGAGGAATTTTAAGTAAAAAGCTCATTTTGGGTTTCTATGCTTTTTTCTAACAATCTAAATTTTTTGTTTAATTCAAATGTGACCCTGGTCCACGAAACCAGTCATAAGTAGCACGGGTATATTTGTAGCAATAGCCAAAAATACATTGTATGGGTCAAAATTATAGATTTTGTAAATGTCCTACCGTAAATATATAAAACATACTTTTAAATTAGTAATATGCATTGCTAAGAACTTTGTTTGGACAACTTGAAAGGCGATTTTCTGAATATTTTGATTTTTTGCACTCTCAGATTACAGATTTTCAAATAGTTGTATTTTGGCCAATTAGTGTCCTGTCCTAATAAAACCATACATCAATGGAAGACTTATTTATTCAGTTGTAAACATCTAAAAAATTGACCCTTATGTCTGGTTTTGTGGTCCAGGGTCACAAATGTGTTGCTGTAAATGAAATAATGTGTTGATTGTGAATACTACAGAAGTGTGGGAGAAGATATCTGTCAAAATTGTTGGGGTATGAGAGCTAACCGACACAAACTGTATGTTTTTATCTTCTCTTTCTACAGTTGGTGCATCATCTCTGTGCTTCTGCTGTATTTCACAGGTGAGAAGTTCAACATTTAAAATTAAATTCAAGTCACACACAGAATGATAAACGTGTGTTTGCTCTTTTTTTAGGTTCTTTCTCTGCTCCTGTGAGGGTCACAGTTGAGGGTTTTGTTGGAGACTCAGCTGTCTTCTCTTGCTCTATTCCTGAAAGTGACATTCAAGACAAAATAGAAGAATTCAGTGCACACTTGAGAGACGATGAAGAGAAGATTGTGTGTGACATCATTGGGGGCCACAGAACGTGTGCAGATCAAGCTTCAGAGTACAAGAACAGAGTTAAAACTTTTCTTGAGGATCAAAAGAAAGGCAACTTCACCTTCAAACTTAACGCTCTTCAAAAAACTGATGCAAGGAAATACCACTGTCACATCACAGGACCATCTCAGAATCACACCATCACAGAGCTTCATGTCGAAGGTGTGTTCAATGAAAAGTATTGTTTATTATTTACAGTTCTGAATTAAGTTTTTAGTGACTGATCAAACTAATGTTTCACACTTTGCCGTTGTTGTTTTGTCTCCCAGATGAACCAGGGGGAAGAGAAAACCATCGAGGACGAGACAGATTTTTCCTTATTGCCCCACAGTTTTTTATATTTGTAACAATAATTTGTGTCATATTCAGGGCTGTTGCTATTTCATCTCTCCTCTCTTGTCTTCATCTTCATCTGTTACTGACAATCAACCAGTGTCGCACATAGTGTAGCAAGTATTTATTTTATTTTATTTTTTAACTACATTACAGTGATTTATTACACTTTTCAAATCAAAATAAAATTCTGACTATTTAAATTCAAGAAAACTAAACAACTTTCAGTTGGAACCTTGAGTGAGCAGTATTTCCAAATTACCTGAATAAAAGTAAAATTAAATTAGATTCATATTCCACATTTCATTTGTCATGTAAATTTTGCATTAACAGTGTTTTGAAATTGGATGTTAGTATCATGTTTGTTGTAATGTCGACCATGGTAATTGTTACACGGAGAGAGAGGCGAGAGGCGAGCGGATCTATACGCGAGCTTTTATTAATAGGACGTGACAAAGACATGGTCGTACAGGCAGGGTCAAATCAGGAGCAGACAGGAATATCAAAGGCAATCGTAAACAAAAGTCCAATAACGAAAGATAGTCCGAAAAGGCAGGCGGCGAACAGTCGAAAAACGGGGGAGCCAGGCGAGAGAACAAAGAACTAGGAACGAGGAACTAGGATCAAGGGAACTAGGAACACTAACAATGGAAATACAACAATAACAACAATCCGTGACTTGCATGGGGAAAGACCAGGGCTTTATAGTGATGCTGATTGGTCACATGTGTTGGCGCACTCAGCGTGAAGGATACTGGGAGATGTAGTCCGGGGTGTAATGCGACGGTCTGAGTGTAGTGATGGGGTGAGAGTGACATCTGGTGGCGAGTGGACAGCGGGACACCGACCAGATTCGTGACAGTAATAAATGACTAAATATATCTGTCAAAGCCTCCTTTTTTTTTCTTTTTTCACTGACTGACTTTGCAGAATTACAAAGCTATGTTACAGCTATATTACACATTTATATAAAAAAATGAATCTTTTAATAACACTGACAACACTGACCACAGGAAAGAGCTGAAACCCCTATTGCAGACGATAAGCACATGATTTAGCCAGATGAACATTTTAAAAAACACGGCAAGGTCAGGCCTAGAGCTTCAAAATCTTTCGGCGCTACTCTTTATTAAGTGTCTCATCCCTCCAATGCATTTTTAACATATGATTTACAATTTATTTTAATACATATCAAAAAATATAAAAGGTGTGCATCATACTTGATACCTACATGAACATTTTATAATTGTTTTTGTGACTGTAAGTCATTTTACTCAAATGCTATTGAGCTCTAAATTATGGAAAATGTTGCTTTTGAACCTATTCGGTAGTGAAAAATCACATATTTAACATATGATTTACAGTTTATTTTAATAGATATCAAAAATGTAAAAGGTGTGCATTATAGTTGACACCTACATGAACATTTTATAGTTGGTTTTGTGACTGTAAGTTATTTTACTCAAATGCTATTGAGCTCTAAATTATGGAAAATGTTGCTTTTTAGTTATTTTTTAATTGAACATTGTGGTTGTATGATATAATGTACTTTATAGTAATAGTTCACCCAAAAATGAGCATGTTATCATCATTTACTAACTCTTAAGTTGTTCCAAACCAGTGAATTTCTTTTCTATCGAATTTGCGTCTTGTAAATCCCACAGCTCTGATTCAGCGTGACCTAACATGGCGGCGCCCATCACTCGGCATAGATCAACTAACACGCTCATTATAACAGTAGTTAAACCTCCAATACATTTACTTACACATATTTCAGAATCAGAATATCAGATATTTCATAATACAGTGAGCACATTTGTGAATATTAATGATTAAAAAGGGAAACACGTTATGAAATTAAGACGTGTCATACAGCGCGAATGTGGCTGTGTTGTGTCATGTGACAAACAGGATGCGTCGCCATGGAAACAATAAGGTGATACATTCTAAAATAACGGTCACCTAAAAAACCCCACCCTGGGGGCTCAGCTAAAATATTTTAAACTCATGTGTGAAAACGGTGTATTCACAGCTTGTTTGGTTTGACTGAGTTGAAAAAGTCAGAAATGAAGCTGCAAAATCCTCATATTGCTGTCCTGCACACAACAAAGCCACATCACTTACAGGTGTAGTGTTTCTTCTTGGGCAGAGTATATTATAGACTGTGCACACGGAGAGGTATAACTCAGAAACACATTAATTTTACAGAACACAAGCAGCTCCCACTGCTAACCATCTTATGCATCTCAGTCTCTGTCATCTGACCCGGTAGAACCCAGCAGTGGAACCAAGGTGGTTCCCCTCTAGTGGAGTAAATATGCAATTACATCATAAGTGCATATAACACTGCACCACATCCCCCTCTTTTCACAGAAAACAATACAAGCTATAAACAAGATATATGAACACCGAACACAGATCTTAAAGTCCACGCAACAGGGACATTTTCTTTCTTATTTATAGCAAACACTGTGTCAAATAGGCAGTCCAAAGTTTAAGCATGCCTAACCTTAGTTACTAGGCAAATATATAGTCAGTTCATACAGTAGTCCTGGAACCTCACAGGAACTTTCACAACCCGACCACTCCTGGTGGCTGTGGTACTGCTGTTATGTAAAGGTCGATCTGGAACACACTCTACAGACCGATTTGTCACTTCTTGTGCCCCTGGGATGTGAGAGTGTGTATCGTCGTAGGTCTCATCCACAGGATCAAATGTTTCTCTGTACTTGTGATTTGTTTTCCTCAGGTGGCGCCTGTTGCGGCGAAACTGTCGTCCTTCTTCATTGACAACATTGTATGACCTTGGCTCATCTCTTTTTGAAACAATGAGACCTGGCTGCCACCCTCTGTCCGTTTCAATGTGTACAGTATTTCCTGCATTTAGTTCTGACAGGGATTTTGCTCCTACACTGTAGTGGCACGCTTGCTTCTTTTGCAGGGTTTGGACTGCCTGATGAACACCTTTGGGAGTAGTTGGCCGCAGGACTTCACTGGACACTGGTAAGGTGCTCCTTAGAACTCTTCCCATCAGAACCTGAGCCGGTGAATAGGATGTACCAGTGATAGGAGTATTTCTCAGCGAGAGAAGAGCAAGGTGATGATCCACTCCTGATCGTTCCACTTTTTTCAGGGCCTGTTTGACAGTTTTGATTGTTCTTTCCGCCAACCCGTTGGATTGAGGATAGGCTGGACTTGAGTGTGTCACCTTGATGCCCCACTCCGCAGCAAATTTCTTCATTTTATAGCTGGCGAAGGGTACGTGATCGCACACCAGCTCTTTTGGAATGCCATGCCTTGCATACACTGTTTTCATCTTTTCAGTTACTGTGCGTGCTGTCTTGTCTTTGATATTCATCACCTCAGGAAACTTTGACATATAATCGACAATCAAAAGAAATGACTGACCTCTGATTTCGAAGATGTCAGCAGCTACTTTTAACCAGGGAAGCTCTAGGATTTCATGAAAAATGAGTGGCTCTTTCTGGTTCCTGGGCTGGAACTGTTGGCATGTTGGACACATCTCAACCATCTGTTCTATGTGTTTGGTCATTCCAGGCCAATACAGACATTTTCTGGCATGTGCTTTTGTGCGCTGCATTCCTTGGTGCGAGACATGTAGTTTCTGCAACATCTCTTTTCTCATTGACTCAGGAATCAAGATTCTCCCTGATACCAGTAATATGCCATCTTGCACAGCCACAGTGTGTCTGACAGGCCAAAACTGATGAATTGAGGAATCAAGTTTCTTTCTGTGTGTCGGCCATCCTGTCTTTTGTGTTTTCATAAGCAACTGGAGTGTGCTGTCATTTGCAGTAGCATCTGTAAGCTGCTTCAGCATTTCTTCACTGAGAGCCTCTGTTGCATCAAGCGAATATACGACCCGTTCATCACTGTGCTTGTTTGTTGGCCTTCAGTGACAGCACGTGAGAGTGTATCGGCAATTAACATGTCCTTACCAGGCGTGTATTGGACTATGAGGTCATATTTCTGTAGCTGTAAAAGCATACGTTGGAGTCTCGCTGGTGCTTCGCTCAGTGGCTTCTTGAAAATAGCCTCCAATGGCTTATGGTCAGATTGAACATTCACACTGCGTCCATATACATACTGATGGAACTTTTTGGTCGAGAAGACAATCGCCAGTAGCTCCTTTTCAATCTGGGCATAGTTCTTTTCTGTATCTGTTAAAGCCCTGGCTGCGCATGCTATTGGTTGCCCCTCCTGCAGCAGACATGATCCTAAGCCATCTTTGGATGCGTCTGTTTGTATGGTGAGTGCTGTGTTGGGGTCATAGTACCTGAGAACTGGTGTGTTAGTCAGTGCTGTTTTGAGTGCAGACAGGGCCTCATCATGTTCTGGTTGCCACTGGAATGCAATGTCCTTTCTCAACAGCTGTCTGAGAGGGGCCGTCAGTGATGACTCACCTCTAATAAATGGTGCAAGATATCGTATCATGCCCAAAAGGCACTGCAGGGTGCTGGCATGCTTACTACTGCCTGTATCTTGCCGTCATCTGCTTTCACACCCTGTGGAGTTATCACATGGCCCATGAAATGTACATTGTTTACCTTGAATTGGATCTTGTCGGGGTTGAATTTCACATTGTGTTTTTCCGCTCTCTCGATAATTTTAGCAACAATGACATCATGTTCTTGTTCTGTGGCAGCAGCGACAATCATATCATCAGCTACAATGTGTACACCGTCTATGTCTCCGAACACTTCATTGTTGTACTGCTGGAAAACTTCACTAGCAGACTTGACACCAAACGGCAGACGTTTGAATCTATATCTACCCCATGGCGTGTTAAACGTGCATAGTAGGGAGGATTCTGTGTCAAGTCTGACTTGCCAGTAGCCGTCCTTTTCATCAAAGACGGAGAAAATTTTCTTTCCAGCAAGCTTACATAGGACATGTTGTTGGAATAGAGAAGTGTTGACGAAGAACAGCTTTATTAAGGTCACGAGGATCCAGGCACACTCGTAATGACCCATTCTTTTTTTTCGGTGATAACAAGGCTGTTGACCCAAGGAGTGGGCTGGTTGAGTGGCGCCATAACATCTGCTTGCAACAGCTGATCCAGTGTATCCTTCAATTTGCCCAGCACTGCTAAGGGAATTTTTCTGCAGCCATGTATGACTGGAATTGCCTTTGGATCAACATGAATATGATGTTCACCTGGAAACTGACCAAGCCCTTCAAAAACTGTTGGATGTTGTGCTATCAGCTCCTCTTTGGAGGTAGAATGCTTGATTACAACAGTCTCAACTCTTTTCAGCAGTTGCATCCGTTCACATGCTTCCTTACCAAGTATTGGAATGGACGAGTGTCTGGTGATGTAAAAGGGTAAGCAAACTGGCACTTTGGGTGTGACACACTGAAGGTGGGCCACACCTTCTGCCTTTAATTTTGTTCCACCATAGGCCACAAGCATAGTCAAAGTCGGTTGCAACAGCGCTGATTTGTGCAGTGATTGATAAATGTTCAGAGGTATTATATTGGCTTCAGCCCCAGAGTCCAATTTGAACTTCACTGTCACATTTCCAATGTCTACATCTGTGTACCATGCGTTCTGCACTGAACCGCTGGTCTTGTTTAGTTCCACTGATCCGATGAATAATGAGTCAGCTGTGACATTTCTATTGTGTTTAGGGTTTGTGTCTTTTCTTTGAGACATGCACACTGAGGCAAAGTGGTTGGATTTGCCACAGGCATGACATGTTGCGCACACTTTTTTTCCACACTTTTCCACAGATTTTCCACACTTTTTTTTTTTTTTGCAGATGAATGATTCTGCTTTTTGCTGTTGAGATGACTTTCTTTCACATCTTTTGTTTTGTTTTGCATCTTTTGTCTTTTTCTTAATGGCGTGAACAGTTTTACTCTGCTCCCCCATTGCTTGAATCTGTGTTTTTGCTGCCTCTGCCGCTCTACAAATGTCCACTGTTTTTTCAAGGGTCAGGTTTGTTTCTCTTAAGAGCCTCTCCTTTAAACGCTGATCACTGATACTGAACACAATCTTGTCTCTTATCATGTCAGATTCTGTTGAGCCAAACTCACAGTCCTTACTCTTTTGTTTTAGTTCTGTGACATACTTATCGATGGTAATCGTATCAAGCATGGGGTAAGCCCAGAACTGGTGCCTTTCGAAAACAATGTTCTTTCTTGGTAAGCAGTACTTCTCCAGTGCAGTTACTATATCTTGCATTGTTTCATTCTCCCCTTCTGGCTCAACAGACAGTGAGTTATATACTTCTAATGCCTCCTCTCCTAAAGCATGAAGTAGAATGGCAGTCTTTACCTTTTCAGTTTTTGAGTCTGATCCTGTAGCAGTCATATAAATGTTGAACCGCTGTATCCATCTTCTCCAGTTTTCACCTGTATTCCCCGACATGACTAATGGAGGTGGTAATCTAAACTGATCCATGTTTATTTTTCACTATGGCAGATTCACTTCAGTCAGGATGAGCTTACTTTCTTCATCAACCGCAGACTTGAGTTCGTAAAACAACTCTCTTTTGACACCATGTAGTGTTTCTTCTTGGGCAGAGTATATTATAGACTGCGCACACGGAGAGGTATAACTCAGAAACACATTTATTTTACAGAACATAAGCAGCTCCCACTGCTAACCATCTTATGCATCTCAGTCTCTGTCATCTGACCCGGTAGAACCCAGCAGTCGAACCAAGGTGGCCCTCTAGCGGAGTAAATATGCAATTACATCATAAGTGCATATAACACTGCGCCACAACAGGAAGTCAGCCTGATCTCTAACTACAATTGAACTCAAGTTCGTATTTGGTCCAGACCAAAGTAAGTGAACTAGTGGACTTTCCTGGTGTGAATACCCTTAGAAAATTGATGAATAGATAATGGCCTGTAGGCATTCAAAAATAGCCAAAATGTGGTTAGAGATCAGTCTGACTTCCTGTAAATGGTGTGCAGGACAGCAACATGAGGATTTTGCAGCTTCATTTCTGACTTTTTACATGTCATTTGTGTTGGACATTGTTTGCTTATTTGTGTGCACAGGAAGTGGTTCATTATATCTACTAAAAGATAATCAACATCAGTTCTCTTCATGCAAACCTGTGACTCTCCTTAGCAGAAATGTTTCAGTGTGGTTAGCACAAGTAAAGTGTTTAGTTAAGTTCAGTATACTTCAGTGTCAGTTAAGAAAGAATGACTATGGTCTCATTTTTGTCTAGACACGTGGTTCACCCTTGAACAGAGTTCCCATCTGCTTTAGACATATTGATTTTAATATACCTCAAATTGAAAAAAGAATGGCAGTGCAGACAACAGGGTTTTAGCATTGTTATAGAGTGATTGTTGTTTCTACATGATTGTTTACATTTCTACATCTATAAACACCATCTATATTTCTATGAAACTATAAAAGTTTCATACTGTTAAAGGTTAAACCACTTGGTTTTGCAGTTCACTGGTGATCAGGTGACCATGTGTAGAAAACTTTACTGAGCTTGTCTGGCCAAGGCCAACCACAATGCCTACATTTGATCTGCAAAGAAGCGTTTCACTAGCCATCATCTAGTAGGCGGATAATTCTATTGTTTGTTTATTTATTTTTATTTTTATTTTTTTAAAGAAGGAAAAGTTCATTTCTGATGTCTATTTCTTTTTTTTGGTAACACTTTAGAATACAGATCCATCATTAGTGAATAACTACACAGGAACAAATGACTAATGCACTATTAACATTCTAGTAACTACTATTAACTAACAAGAAATTCTGATTAACGAATCAGTAAGTACTAGTGCTCAGTTGAACATGGTAGTGCAATATTAGCTAATCAGTAACTATTTTTTCATATCTTCCAGAGAACTACTAAAAACTATTATATACATGCTCATAATTAATGTGAATGATGCAAAATGTATAGTAAAGATCATGGTAACCCACTAGTAAAAAAAAAAGCCATCGGATGTAAAACAATCCAGAAACTTACAAAAACCTCAATAGTTTTTAATGACTTCAGTCATTACTAGTGGGTTACTATGATCTTCACTTTAGAATTAATTATAAATTTCGCAATATTCACATTAATTATGAACGTTATTGGTTCGTTAATCAGAATTTCTTGTTAGTTAATAGTAGTTACTAGAATGTTAATAGCGCATTAGTTATTTGTTCCTGTGTAGTTATTCACTAATGACGGATCTGTATTCTAAAGTGTTACCCTTTTTTTTTCTATTTCTTATTTCTTTATTTTTATTAATTAAGCATATATTATGATGTTTTATATTTACAACATAAGTATAAGCAACATGATTATGTAAGGTCAAGAACAAGCTTTCCTCTGTATGATTGTGGCTGCAGGAGAAAAGCACCGGTTTTGTTCAAAGTCTTTCTGCATCTGGGAGAAAACCGCCTCAGTATACTGAAAGAGCAGCAAGGCCAGTATTAGCATTTACAAATGCATGTAAAGTATCTGCTTTATGATCCAAATAGTGATGAACATGATGATTAAAATATCTAAGTCAGGGGTGCTCAACCCTGGTCCTGGAGATTGACTTTCCTGCAGAGTTCAGCTCTAACCCTGACCAAACACATCTGAACCAGCTAATTAGGATCTCAAGGAGCACTTGATAATTACAGACAGGTGTGTTTGATTGGGTTGGAACTAAACTCTGCAGGAAAGTCGATCTCCAGGAACAGGGTTGGGCACCCCTGATCTAAGTAAAAAAAAAAAAAAAAAAGAAATGGCGGTTTTGCATAATTTTTGGCTCTTTAAGTTGTTTGTGAAGAGTCTGCTCTAAAGCTGCTTCTTGGCGTTGTATCTTTTCTCTAGAGTAGCAACATACACAACCTACAAGAGAAGAGAAATATTGTAATATTTTACAAACAGATTAAATTTCATTATATTAATGAACAGAACTCACCAATCACCACAAAGACCAGAACACCATGCATTAGACCAGATATAATGATAGTAATCATCCATGGTTTCTGAATCTGGTCATTCACCACCGTATGATTCTGCTCAATAAACTTCACCACAGTGTGATTCTGATATTTAGGTAATTTAGTTTGTTCTGTAAAAAGTAGCGATGCATTCAAAAACTAAAGCATTAAACATCCATATGGCCTGATTAATGAATAGTCACTCACCAATGATGCAAAGTCTTGTGCCGCTGCTGAATTTTGGAGGTGCCTCTGTGGTCATGCAATAATAAATTCATCAATAGTGACATTTCTTATGAACAGATGATGTTTTGGTTGCACTAAATATTTGAATCTGCAACGTGCATCGTAGTAAAAAGGAGGTGGTAAAGTTGAAAATAACCGCAATATCATACAGAAAGGAAGTCAATTTCAAAAACTATATCTGAGAGATGCTTTTAAAGGAACAGATGACCCAAAAATTAAAATGGGCATGTAGTTTCTTTCTTTATCTGAACTGATTTGGAGAACTGTAGCATTTCATCAATTGCTCACCAATGGATCCTCTGCAGTGAATGGGTGCCGTCAAAATGAGAGTGCGAACAGCTGATAAAAACATCACAATAATCCAGTAGATCAATTAACATCCTGTAAAGCAAAAAGCTGTGTGTTTGTAATAAACAAATCCATCATTAAAGAGTTTAAACCATCACTTCTGGTCAAAATAATAGTGTGCCATCCATAAAAATGCTTCCCCCAGTTAAAAGTCATTTCCAAATTGTCCTCTCACATCAAAATGGACTGTTTTCGTCATAATTTATTTAAAAAATGTTAATATTTCAAGTCTTTCAAGGCAAAACGATTGATTTGAGAGAGGAATAGAGGCGATAGCAGTCTCCATCCGCCATAAAGCTCAGTGTGTTTGTGCGTAAATTAAAAAAAAAAAGTGTTATGTCAGCCTTGGTTGTGAAATGCCATTGGCTCTTGTGTGTCTCGTGACCGATTGCTTTATGCTAATGTCCGGCAGCATTTGAGATGTGTGCACGTCAAAGGAGCGGGATCATTTTTAGAATGCAAAATGACTCATTTCTAATGCTTTTATACAGCTTGTTTATTGTCAGTTTCTGCAATAAATACCTGTGACTGTACTTATATTTGCCAGTTACGTATTTAATATTGTTCAGAAGTGGGTAAGTTTAGGGTAGTGTTGGAGTTAGGTGCTCCAATGAAAGTATAAATACAAGGAGGTCACATGACAAATGATTCTTAAACGTTTTGAATGCGCCCATCTCTATGACTAAATACATATGTTTTGACTGACTTTATGTATTTTTTTTTTTACTAACGGAGGCACGAGAGCTCGGCTCTCCCCAGGTCTCCCCAAAGCCACTAGATGGCAAACCTGCAACCATTAGCTGAAAAAGTGTAACACCTTTACACTTTTTCAGCCGTTTTCTTTGAATGGATGTCAATGGAAGAGAGGCTTCACTACACTGAATAAACTTCAAAATGTTTTACACTAAACAATACATTCGGATTGAGCTATTTTTAGAGTTTACCACCAAAAACAAGTCACAGACTTTTTGCAACAGGTGGGATTCAGCTTACAGCATTTCTCATTCAAAATTGTGGGGAAGCTGTGATTCCTCCGACAACCCACCACTGCTGTTGGATTGTTGTCTAATGCTCCAGTTGTTTGCTGCCTGTGTGCTTGGCCTGTTCTTGTCCTGCCCTACCCGTTTGCCGGTTTGTTCTTGTTTGTTTGAATATTAATAAAAGCCCATTAAACTCTAGCAGAACCTGATTTTACCAAGTACGACATGTTCCTGGATCAACATCTTTGTTGACCCTGGAACAATATTGTGATTAACCAATCAGATTTGAAAAAAAAAAAAAAACATTGTATAGTTTCTTTGAAATTTAGGCTTACAATCAGTGTTTGGTGCTTGTACATTAGTATGTGGTCAAGATTAAATTTTTGGATTAAAATGTTGTTCCAGGGTCAACAAAATATGTTGACCCAGGAACACATCTAACTCAGCAAAATCAGGACGTGCTAAACTCTACATTTATGTCCACTTGATTCCTTATTAAGAATCCTTATTCTGAAGTCTTGGAGATTCCAGATCTTTTAATCTGTACTCTATAAATTGATTTGAAGCTCATTCTTAAATTAAACATTGAGGAGCAGTGTTGGGGGTAATGCATTACAAGTAATGCGAGTTACGTAATAATGTTACTTTTTTTAATAATATTACTTTTTACTTTTTTTTTAACTAGTAAAGTAACACATTACTTTTTAAATTTCTAAGAAAATATCTCAATATTCTAGACTAAATGTGAACATGAATTAATTCATCTCACTCAAATAAAACAAATATCCTTTATGTATTTAATCTCATTTAATTAACCAGTGTTTTTGCTGCTGACCTTCAATGATGCAATTTAGCCATACTAATAAGCAAAAATTACTTTAGATAAACTAAAATTTGTGCTTCATTTTTTATATATAGCTGAAGAGTGATCTCCTGCATAAATGCACTTTTTTTCAGCCTGAGGTGATTCATTTCACTCTTGGTGTAAAAGGGCTTTTACATTAGAATTGTTTTATATTAAAAACAAAGAATCAAGCCCTGCCCAAATTTAAAAAGTAATGCAAAAGTAACATAACTCAATACTTTTCATAAAAAGTAACTAAGTAACATAATTAGTTACTTTTTCAGGGAGTAATGCAAAATTGTAATGTATTACTTTTAAAAGTAACTTTCTCCAACACTGTTGAGGAGTTTCTTCTTTCAGTATTTATTCTTTCTAGTTTTTCAGCCAGGACAGCTTTTACAGAAGTCTCTCTGAACTTCAGTTGCATTACATTTTAAACTGTAACAAGGAAACAATTTTACCTCAAGTATGATTCTTTGTCATGAATCTGGTCGGTGACCTGCGGGCCGCTCACCACCAGATGTCGCTCTCACCCTGTCCTTACACTCTGTTGCTCTACACCCTGGACTACATCTCCCATCATCCACCACACTGATTGCGCCATACACCTGTGGCCAATCAGAAGCCCTATTTAAGTCCCGGACTTTCCCTCGGAGAGTCACTGAGTATTGTGGAGTTAATGTGGAGTACTGTGTCGGTTGCGTTTAGCGCTCCCCTAGTGCTAGCGCCTTTACAGTGTTGTTCCTTAGCTTCCTAGTTTCCCGAGTTCCTAGTTTCCTGAGTTTTCTAGTTCCTGAGTTCTCTTAGTTATGTATTCTCGCTTGGCCACCTCGTTTTCATCTGTCTCGCCGCCTGCCTTCCTGACTCTCGCTCGTTGTATGGATGCCCGCTGCCTCGCGTAATGGAATATGTTCGCCACTGATCGACCCACCCTGCCTCACGGACTACTCTTGTGCCTCTCCCCAACATACCTGTTTGTTGTTGTTCAGACCCTGCCTGCTTGACCATGTATTTGTCTCGTCCTGTTAATAAAAGCTTGCCCATGGATCCCCTCCCCTCTTGTCTCCCTCTCCACATTACATTGATTAAAGCACATTTATTTACATAGGGGGTCTTAAATCTAAGCTTACCGTACAAAAAAGACCAACACCGTACTCAACGGTACTTACCGTGCTCAAAGCCTACACCTAAAACCTCAACATGATGGTTCATCTCATTATTTCTCTCTTTCTTCCTCGTGCTAACTTCCTATTTCCTATACCTTTTATTGCACCATTTGTTCTCTATCTTCAGACAACCTCTACTAATACATGTCAGCCGTTTATTTGCTCCTCAAGTCACACCACATAAGTTTTGTATTTTCTTCTTTCCTGTCTTTCAGAGTTTCAGCAGCAGGCAACTTTACACAGAGCAGAGGCAAGTCCCTCAAGAAAAGTTCTATCTATCTATCTATCTATCTGTCTATCTATCTATCTATCTATCTATCTATCTCTGTCTACTTTTTTGTATTCTTGTTGTTTTGGTGAACATGTTTATTGAAAATTCACACTGATAAAATATTAAGTTCTTTCTTTTTCTTTTCTTTTCTACAAGAGAAATCTGAACTGGACGTGTGGGAAAAGATGTCTTTCGAAATTGTTGGGATATGCAGACACAAACTGTATGTTTTTATCTTCTCTTTCTACAGTTGGTACATCATCTCTGTGCTTCTGCTGTATTTCACAGGTGAAAAGTTCAACATTTAAAATGAAATTCAAGTCACACACAGAATGATAAACGTGTGTTTGCTCTTTTTTTAGGTTCTTTCTCTGCTCCTGTGAGGGTCACAGTTGAGGGTTTTGCTGGAGACTCAGCTGTCTTCTCTTGCTCTATTCCTGAAAGTGACATTCAAGACAAAATAGAAGAATTCAGTGCACACTTGAGAGACGATGAAGAGAAGATTGTGTGTGACATCACTGGGGGCAACAGAACGTGTGCAGATCAAGCTTCAGAGTACAAGAACAGAGTTCAAACTTTCCTTGAGGATCAAAAGAAAGGCAACTTCACCTTCAAACTCAACGCTCTTCAAAAAACTGATGCAAGGAAATACCACTGTCACATCACAGGACCATCTCAGAATCACACCATCACAGAGCTTCATGTCAAAGGTGTGTTCAATGAAAAGTATTGTTTATTATTTACAGTTCTGAAATAAGTTGTTAGTGACTGATCAAACTAATGTTTCACACTTTGCTGTTGTTGTTTTGTTTCCCAGATAAACCAGGGGGAAGAGAAAACCATCAAGGACGAGACAGATTTTTCCTTATTGCCCCACAGTTTTTTATATTTGTAGCAATAATTTGTGTCATATTCAGGGTTGTTGCTATTTCATCTCTCCTCTCTTGTCTAAGCAAATGTGTAGTCTGATGAGGAGGGGGAAGGTGTGGATCTTCATCTGTTACTGACAATCAACAGTGTCACACATAGTGTAGCAAGTTTTTTTTTTTTAACAGTGTTTTGAAATTGGATGTCATTATCATGTTTGTTGTAATGTCGATCAAGGTAATAAATGGCTAAATATATCTGTTCAAGCCTCTTTTTTTTTTTTTTTTTTTGACTGACTGACTGAGCAGAATTACAAACAGCTATATTACACATTTATTTAAAAATGTCATCACTGAGTAACATTTATAACACTAGCAAAACAAATGATCTGTATGATATGTAGATTTTATGCAGCAGTGTTTCACTATTTGGTCCACTCCATATAAATGCTTAACAAACATCAAATATGTTATGATTGACTATGATTATGCTGAGAGACATTTTCACTTTGGTGTGGACAAACACTTTAAATGTTGTTGTGTACTGAATGCCCAGAAGTGTATGGTGTCTAAACTCTCTGACATTGACTTGACAAACAACAACAACAATGTACTGGAAATGTGGACAGGACATTATCCAGCAATGTTATGGACATTCCCATTAACCCTAAAACACAACACAATGAGGTACAAAATTCAAAATTAAACACCCGTGCTTTTCACTGGTTTCTTTTCTCTCTGTCCTTTACTTCTTACAATTTTAAATTTCACGTCAAGTTTCAAGGCATTTGTGGGGCCTGAACTTGAATTGGTTTTCAAGCTTTGTCTCATTTTGTCTCACTTATCTTGTCCAGAACTTACAAAAGTCTTTTACTTTCCATATTGTTTTAAAGATCCTTCTTGTATTTCACAAACTGATTCGATCAGGGGTAGCCTTTGTTTTTGTTTTTTTTGTTTGTTTGTTTGTTTGTTTTTTGTCTTTGATTTTTTCCCTTTCTCTGCATTACACTTGTATTATAGTTTTTAAAAACGTTTTTAAAAAACTCATATCAATGACATATCATAAGGTACCCTATAAACTGGTATTTAAAAATCAATTATACTGTACATCAGAAGTGTTTCCTCAGAGGAGGCAAGAGAGGCAGTGTCTCCTCAAAATGTTGGATTAGAAAAAAAATGTAGTTAAAAATATTACAAAACATAACGTTAAAAGTATATAAATCGCTTGTAGGGGAACAGGTCTGTTTATCAGAGCCAAAAACAGTATGAGACTTGTCTAAACAACAAAAGCACTGGATCTCTCTAGCTGACCAGAACAGTGTGATGTTCGTTATGCTGAGAATGATGTTCTGGAATTCTGCTCCCTTTTCCAGCTCTACAACAGCAAGGACATTCAGAGAGGGATGAGGGAATACAGTGATAATGTTAAGACCACAGGTAAGAGCTGAAACCCCTATTACAGACGATAAGCACATGATTTAGCCAGATGAACATTTTAAAAAACACAGCATGGTCAGGCCTAGAGCTTCAAAATCTTTCAGTGCTACTCTTTATTAAGTGTCTCATCCCTCCACTAGAGAAGTTTTCTCCAAGACAACATCTGAGATCCTGGATTCAGAGGACTAGAGCCACTGCTTTGCAGATAATTGCTAGCTGGTACGGATAAGATAATCTGAGCAAACAGATCAGGGTTATGAACCATTGTGGAAAATATTATGACATAATGTACTTTAGAGTAATAGTTCACCCAAAATGAGCATGTTATCATAATTTACTAACCCTCAAGTTGTTCCAAACCAGTGAATTTATTTCTTCTGTTGAACACAAAACAAGAAATTCTGAAAAAGGTAGGTAACCAAAGAGATCCTGGTAGTCATGAACTTCCACTGTCAATGGATTAACTATCTCTTTAAATTTCAAGATTATCTTAAAAATTGCACGTCTAAACGATGTTCACCTTAGCAGAAAAACTGCATAAATTAGATTTTTTTTTTTTTTTTTTTTTTTGATGGCATTGTATGGTTAATTTAATAAAGCATATTTTTTTTCAAATGAAAATGCGTTTAAAAATTAGAAAGTTTAGTTTAGCTACAGGACCCCCACCTCACCATCCCCACCACAACTGACTGCTAGTCAGGTAAACAATGACAGCGATTTCCTGTGACAAAGCAACCGGAAATCACACCGGAAATCAAACCAGAAGACAACTCTGAGCTGAGTTGCAGTTTATTCAAATGAACAGCTACAAGATACAGACAGACTTATACATCGGATATTTATCCACCTGTAGTGCTGCACCAGCAGTTCCCGGCCTGATCCACTTTCATGTCCTGATACAGGTGGTTACCAAGTAAAACACCTCCTAGACACATTCATGGTGTGCAGACGTTTCCACAATGAAATCTCCATGTACTGATTGTTGAAGGGAGACAATTTGAATCAAATGAACCACTCGCTTCGCAAAAGATTCACTGTTTCGAAGTGCTCATGACTTTACAAGATGAGGACATCTGCTGGTAAAAGCGCGTAACTGCAATATATAAATAATACATATAGTACATTTTTGACGTTTCTATTTAGAATCTTAAAATTATTAAATTATACGTATTGTTTGTATGATATATAGTCTTTTATTCATTTTTATCACTTATTTTGTGTACCAACAAAATAGCAGTAGAGAATGTATTTTGAGATATTTTAAATGATAAAACTGAGTCCAGGTCAGTTCCAGCCGGAGCTGGGTAGTAAATGATTAAATTAATCTGGATTATATAATCAGAGTCTATTTATTAAGTACTTGTAATTAGAGTAAGTTGCATTTTAGAATACTTGTAATCAGACAGTTCCTTTTTTTTTTTTACATTACATGATTACATATTATTCACACAATAGCAATCAATTATTAATCATTTTGTTGACTCTCTCTCTCTCTCTCTGTCTCTCTCTCTCTCTCGCTCTCTCTCTTTTCTTTTTTAGTAAGTGAATTATTTTGATTGTTATTATGAAATAATTATTTTATATTAATAAATATATTATTTTAGTTTTACATTTTATGATTTAACTACTTGTCATTTAATTTGGGTGGTTACTCTGAAAAACCATAATACCATGGGACACAGGTATGTTTTAGTAAATTTTATATTCAAAGCCATGTGCTTTTGTGAAGCATGGAATCTAATTGCTGTAATATTTGTAAAATATAACGTTGTTCTCCTAAAAATAGAATTAATTATGTTCATCACAGGTATATATGAGATTATTATCGATGCCAAGTAGATCTGTATACCAGAAAAAGAAAAAATAAATAAATAAATAAATAAATGTGACCCTGGATCACAAAACCAGTCATAAGGGTCAATATATATATACACACACACACACACACACACATATATATATATATATATATATATACACAATACACACACACACATATATTAGGAGGCTTTGAATGGAATTTGGTTGCTCGTCTGGCCTACATTTGATCTGCAAAGAATCGTTTGGCTACCAATCTAGTGAATAATTACATTGTTTATTTAAAAGAAGTTAATTTACTTACAAAATAAAGTATAAGCAACATGATTATGTAAGGTCAAGAACAAGCTTTCCTCTTTATGATTTTGGCTGCCGGAGAAAAGCGCTGGTTTTGTTCAAAGTCTTCACGCATCTGAGAGAAGACCGCCTCAGTATACTGAAAGAGCAAAAGGCAAACAGTACTAGCATTTACAAATTTATGAAAAAAAAAAAAAAAATCAGTTTTATAATCCAAACAGTGATAAGAAATGAAATAATCTTAAAAGTAATGAATAATTAAATAAATGTATATGGTTTTGCATAATTTACCATTGTCTTTGGCTCTTTAAGTTGTTCGTGAAGAGTCTGCTCTAAATCTGCTTCTTGGTGTTTTAAATTTTCTCTGGAGTAGCAACATACACAACCTACAAGAGAAGAGAATTATTGTCATATTTTAGAGATAGATTACATGAGATTATATTAATGAACAGAACTTACCAATCACCACAAAGACCAGAACACTATGCATCAGACCAGATACGATGATAATAATCATCCATGGTTTCTGAATCTGGCCAGTATGATTCAGCACCGTATGATTCTGCTCAATAAACTTCACCACAGTGTGATTCTGATATTTAGGTAATTTAGTTTGTTCTGTAAAAAGTAGCGATGCATTCAAAAACTAAAGCATTAAACATCCATATGGCCTGATTAATGAATAGTCACTCACCAATGATGTGAAGTCTGGTGCCGCTGCTGAATTTTGGAGGTGCCTCTGTGGTCATGCAGTAATAAATTCATCAATAGTGACATTTCTTATGAACAGATGATGTTTGGGTTGCACTAAATATTTGAATCTGCAACGTGCATCGTAGTAAAAAGGAGTTGGTGAAGTTGAAAATAACCGCAATATCATACAGAAAGGAAGTCATTTGCAAAAACTATACCTCAGAGATGCTTTTAAATGGGCATGTAGTTTCTTTCTTTATCTGAACTGATTTGGAGAACTGTAGCATTTCAGCAACTGCTCACCAATGGATCCTCTGCAGTGAATGGGTGCCGTCAGAATGACAGCTGATAAAAACATCATAATCCAGTATACCAATTAACATCTTGTGAAGCAAAAAGCTGTGTGTTTGTAATAAACAAATCCATCATTAAAGAGTTTAAACCATCACTTGTGGCTAAAATATTAGTGTGTCATCCATAAAAATGCTTCCTCCAGTGAAAAGTCATTTCCAAATTGTCCTCTCACATCAAAATGGACTGTTTTCATCATAATTTATTTAAAAAATGTTAATATTCCAAGGAATAGACACGCTCACAGTCTCCATCTGCTATAAAGCTCAGTGTGTTTGTGTGCAAATTTTAAAAAAAGTGCTACGTCAGCCTTGGTTGTGAAATGCCATTGGCTCTTGTGTGTCTCGTGACCGATTGCATCATGCTAATATTCGGGAGTATTTGAGATGTGTGCGCGTCAACGGAGCGGGATCATTTTCAGCTATTATACCTTATGTTTTACTCTCTTCTTCATATAAGATATCGTAAGGCTTCAGAAGACTCAGAATGCAAAATGACTCATTTGTAATACTTTTATACAGCTTGTTTATGGTCAGTTTCTGCAATAAATACTGTACTTATATTTGCCTGTTATGAGTTTTATATTGTTCAGAAGTGGGTAAGTTTAGGGTAGTGTTGGGGTTAGGTGCTCCAATGAAAGTATAAATACAAGGAGGTCACATGACAAATGATTCTTAAACGTTTTGAATGCACCCATCTCTATGACTAAATACATATGTTTTGACTGACTTTATGTATTTTTTTTTTTACTAACAGAGACACGAGAGCTCGGCTCTCCCCAGGTCTCCCCAAAGCCACTAGATGGCAAACCTGCAACCATTAGCTGAAAAAGTGTAACACCTTTACACTTTTTCAGCCGTTTTCTTTGAATGGATGTCAATGGAAGAGAGGCTTCACTACACTGAATAAACTTCAAAATGTTTTACACTAAACAATACATTTGGATTGAGCTATTTTTAGAGTTTACCACCAAAAACAAGTCACAGACTTTTTGCAACAGGTGGGATTCAGCTTACAGCATTTCTCATTCAAAATTGTGGGGAAGCTGTGATTCCTCCGACAACCCACCACTGCTGTTGGATTGTTGTCTAATGCTCCAGTTGTTTGCTGCCTGTGTGCTTGGCCTGTTCTTGTCCTGCCCTACCCGTTTGCCGGTTTGTTCTTGTTTGATTGAATATTAATAAAAGCCCATTAAACTCTACATTTTTGTCCACTTGATTCCTTATCAAGAATCCTTATTCTGAAGTCTTGGAGTCTCCAGATTGTATTGAAGATCTTTTAATCTGAACTCCATAAATTGATTTGAAGCTCATTCTTAAATTAAACATTGAGGAGCAGTGTTGGGGGTAACGCATTACAAGTAACATGAGTTACGTAATAATATAAACTAGTAAAGTAACGCTTTACTTTTTAAATTTCTAAGAAAATATCTGTACATTCTAGACTAAATGTGAACATGCATTAATTCATCTCACTCAAATAAAACAAATATCCTTTATGTATTTAATCTCATTTAATTAACCAGTGTCTTTGCTGCTGACCTTCAATGATAAAATTCAACCATACTAATAAGCAAAAAATACTTTAGATAAACTAACATTTGTGCTTCATTTCACCTGCATAAATGCACTTTTTTTCAGCCTGGGGTGAATTCATTTCACTTTTGGTGTAAAAGGGCTTTTACATTAGAGTAGTTTTATATTAAAAACAAAGAATCAAGCCCTGCCCAGATTTTAAAAGTAACGCAAAAGTAACGTAACTCATAACTTTTCGTAAAAGGTAACTAAGTAATGTAATTAGTTACGTTTTCAGGGAGTAACGCAAAATTGTAATGTATTACTTTTAAAAGTAACTTTCCCCAACACTGTTGAGGAGTTTCTTCTTTCAGTATTTATTCTTTGTGGTTTTTTTCAGCCAGGACAGCTTTTACAGAAGTCTTTATGAACTTGAGTTGCATTAAAGCCTACACCTAAACACCTAAAACCAACAGGATGGTTCATCTCAATATTTCTCTCTCTTCCTCATCCTAACTTCCTATTTCTTTTACCCTCTATCTTCAGACAACCTCTACTAATACACATCAGCTGTTTATCTGCTCCTGAAGTCACACCACGTAAGTTTTGTTTCTTCATCTATCTATCTATCTATCTATATCTATCTATCTATCTATCTATCTATCTATCTATCTATCTGTCTTCTTTTTTGTATTCTTGTTGTTTTGGTGAACATGTTTATTGAAAATTCACACTGATAAACTATTAAGTTCTTTGTTTTTCTTTTCTACAAGAGAAATCTGAACTGGACGTGTGGGAAAAGATGTCTTTCGAAATTGTTGGGATATTCAGACGCAAACTGTATGTTTTTATCTTCTCTTTCTACGGTTGGTACATCATCTCTGTGCTTCTGCTGTATTTCACAGGTGAGAAGTTCAACATTTAAAATGAAATTCAAGTCACACACAGAATGATAAACATGTGTTTGCTCTTTTTTTAGGTTCTTTCTCTGCTCCTGTGAGGGTCACAGTTGAGGGTTTTGTTGGAGACTCAGCTGTCTTCTCTTGCTCTATTCCTGAAAGTGACATTCAAGACAAAATAGAAGAATTCAGTGCACACTTGAGAGACGATGAAGAGAAGATTGTGTGTGACATCACTGGGGGCAACAGAACGTGTGCAGATCAAGCTTCAGAGTACAAGAACAGAGTTCAAACTTTCCTTGAGGATCAAAAGAAAGGCAACTTCACCTTCAAACTCAACGCTCTTCAAAAAACTGATGCAAGGAAATACCACTGTCACATCACAGGACCATCTCAGAATCACACCATCACAGAGCTTCATGTCGAAGGTGTGTTCAATGAAAAGTATTATTATTATTTACAATTCTGAAATAAGTTGTTAGTGACTGATCACACTAATTTTTCACACTTTGTTGTTGTTGTTTTGTTTCCCAGATAAACCAGGGGGAAGAGAAAACCATCAAAGTCGAGACAGATTTTTCCTTATTGGCCTACAGTTTTTTATATTTGTAGCAATAATTTGTGTCATATTCAGGGCTGTTGCTATTTCATCTCTCCTCTCTTGTCTAAGCAAATGTGTAGTCTGGTGAGGAGGGGGAAGGTGTGGATCTTCACCTGTTACTGTCAATCAAGCAGTGTTGCACATAGTGTAGCAAGTTTTTTTTTTTTTTTTTTTTTTTTTTTTACTACATTACAGTGTTTTATTACATTTTTCAAATCAAAATAAGTTAGAACCTTGAGTGAGCAGTATTTTCAAATTACTTGAATAAAAGTAAAATTAAATAGGATTCATATTCCACATTGCATTTGTCATATCAATTTTGCATTAACAGTGTGGACAAACACTTTAAATGTTGTTGTGTACTGAATGCCCAGAAGTGTATGGCGTCATGGTCAAAACTCTCTGACACAGACTTTAAAAACAACAACAAAAATGTACTGGAAATGTGGACAGGACATTATCCAGCATTTTTTATGGACATTCCCATTAACCTTAAAACACAACACAATGAGGTGAAAAATGTCAAAATGAAACACCTGTGGGAAAAACAAACAAACAAAAAAAAAAAAAAACTTTTTTTTTTTTTTTTTTTGCCTTTCACTGTTTTCTTTTTTCTCTGTCTTTCACATTTTACAATTTTAAATTTCATGTCAAGTTTCAAGGTATTTTTTGGGACTGAACTACAATTGGTTTTCAAGCTTATCTTTTCCAGAACTTACAAAAGTCTTATAGTTTCCATATCGTTTTAAAGATCTTACTTGTATTTCACAAACTGATTCAATCAGGGGTAGCCTTTGTTTTTTTTTTTTGTTTTTTTTTGGTTTTGTTTTGTCTTTATTTTTTTTCCCTTTCTCTGCATTACACTTGTATTAGAGTTTTTTAAAACGTTTAAAAAAAACCTTTCCAGCTCTACAACAGCAAGGACATTCAGAGAGGGATGAGGGAATACAGTGATAATGTTAAGACCACAGGTAAGAGCTGAAACCCCTATTACAGACGATAAGCACATGATTTAGCCAGATGAACATTTTAAAAAACACAGCCAGGTCAGGCCTAGAGCTTCAAAATCTTTCAGCGCTACTCTTTATTAAGCGTCTCCTCCGTCCAGAGAAGTTTTCTCAAAGACAACATCGGAGGTCTTGGATTCAAAGGACTAAAGCCACTGCTTTGCCTTATCAGAAAAACTGCATAAATTTGATTTATTTGATTTATTTATTTATTGATGGTGTTGGATGGTTAATTTAATAAAGCATATTTTGTCAAATAAAAATGTGTTTAAAAATTAGAAAGTTTAGTTTAGCTACAGGACCCCCACCTCACCATCCCCACAACAACTGACTGCTAGTCAGGTAAACAATGACAGCGATTTACTGTGACAAAGCAACCGGAAATCACTCATTGTGAGCAAAACGTGTCTATTTCCAGTGACAACTCTGAGCTGAGTTGCAGTTTATTCAAATGAACAGCTGCACGATACAGACAGACTTATACATCGGATATTTATCCACCTGTAGTGCTGCACCAGCAGTTCCCGGCCTGATCCACTTTCATGTCCTGATACAGGTGGATACCAAGTAAAACACCTCCTAGAAACATTCATGGTGTGTAAACGTTTCCACAATGAAATGTCGATGTACTGATTGCTGAAGGGAGAAAAGATTCAGTGTTTCGAAGTGCTCAAAACTTTACAAGATGAGGACATCTGCTGGTAAAAGCGAGTAATTGCAATATATAAATAATACATAGCCTAGAGTATATTTTTGCCGTTTCTAATTAGAATCATAAAATTATTAAATTATACGTATTATTTGTATGATATATAGTCTTTCATTCATTTTTTATCACTTTTAAGTTTTTAGGGTTTAGGGTTTATTCACATGCGCTCTTCAAAAGCGGCGCTTATAGAGGACGTGCAAACATACATAGATTAAAATGCATTTCTATTTAGATTGAATGTAAAATATAGATTGCACTGTATGTTAGCTTGCTAAATGTGCCCAAGAGCAGAATTTATTTAAGCCCATGTGTTTTAGGGGAGCGCGGGGCACAAATTAACGCGGGGTTAATTGTAACACACAATTGGTTGGTTTAAATATTTCCACACACGCCAGCATAACCAAATCTACGGTGTTTACTAGTAATTTTTTCTTCTCAGTTTTTAGTATTCATTTAAAATAAGACAAATATGCTATTATTTTAATTGCCAATCTGTTATTTATCAGTTTAGATAGTTTATTAATGCTTGGCAAGCCAGCAGAAAACACTAACCAGTTTTATATTCCAGTCGCGCTGATGGGGAAATTATGTAACTTTAAATAAAAGTCAAGTAATTAGGGGTGTATTCACACGTGTTTTGTTTGGTTCGACTGAATTGAACTCAAGTTCGTTTCCCTCTTTGGTCTTTTGGGCAGGTGTGACTACAGCAGTCGCACTCGAGACCAAGTTCCGAAACCAAGCGGATCCCGGTCTTTCTCTTTAAGACAACAGGGAAGTAACTAAAACTGCAATCTATCGACTGGCCGCTAGAGGCTGGCTGCAAAAGGGAGTCAATCCCATAGACCTCCCATGTTAAAATGCCCAACTTTACAGCAGAAAAAAATATGTTTACAAAAAGGTGGCTTTGGTCTATATAGGTAATTTTGCCCTTCATTCAACTGTGAGGGGGGTGAATTTTTTTAGAACTCATCCGTTTAATTTCTATTAAGCTTTAAAGTTCTGCATAATTAAGGGCGTGGCCACTTGAGTGACAGGTGGATTACCGCTTTGCCCTATAAGGCAAAAGACTCGTTGGAGTGTGAAACTGAGAAAAATGGCTTTAAAGATTTTTATTATTATTAATTATAGGTAGGACACTGGAAATCTGGCAATTAGTTTGAATGTCTTAATGAAAAATGATCTCAAACTTGATTTTTGCCACTATTTTGAAGTTGTACTTTGCATTATCTGCAAAAAGTAAGATGTCACACTAAGGTAAAAGGCAGTAACTACCACATTATATACAATTTTTGGGTGCTGATCACCATTTACGGAATCATTACAGTAACATCTGTATAAAATCTAGCAAGCATTCGTTATCTTATAGGTTATATTGTGATTTAATTTTTTTCACTAAAAGTTAAACGTAAGTGAATACCGTTTTGCAGCCAATTTATTTGCGATGTTCGCTAACATTAAAGGATGCAAGACATACTTAGCATATTGCTTTACATCGAATTAAATGAAAATAGCCTAATCTATAAGAACGACAGTGGATTGATGAATGCCAGCAAGTAGGAATAATGCTCAGAATGGTTGTGAATTAAACATGTCCGATGACGTTTATTGCCATGGATTTTATCGAGTTACAAATAAGGTAGAAAGAGGATTTAACTGCGAACTGTTACTGATTTTATATGTAATACATGCTGTGCTGACACGGCATTCCAGTCCTCACACATGTAGAAGTGGGCAGCCCCAGACTAACAGCTGGCACTGAGTG